>JARFJB010001586.1:1185000-1285000 GCA_036346205.1 Vesta saturnalis
AATAATACGTGAATTGCTTTTAAAGGGTTTCAAAGTGCAGTTTTTGGCTCCGCTTTAACGTTTTTCTTATCATGTTAATGAAATTTGTACTTCTACAATAAATACATTAGGTTCGACCATTAGAAAAGCTAAATATTTTACTAAGGTGTATGCTCCAAGGTCATTGTTCTTTTTACTTTTTGCCCTAAGTTAGAACTTATCTAACCTAGTATCCTAGTAATAATTATCAGACATCTAACATAGGGAATATACAAAGAAAGTTCCTAATATTTGTTAGTTGGATAGTACCTACCAAGTACACGGTTCTTGTCAAAATACATTAGTGAGTAGTGGCAGGACAAGTCAAGATTAATTCTTCTTATTAAGCACATTGATCTTATAAATAATAAACATTCCTCTTCGAGAATCTCCAATGCGTTTTATTATTCAGCACCAAATATGTATTAACTTGCTGAATCACCAATAAATTTCATTTTTAAGGATTTAATTCTGTACCCCACTGCTATTATGTGCACCATAATATACACCCTTAAATATTAAAGTAATATAAGTTATAATTATATTCTTAATAATATTATTACTTTTGATTTTCTTATTATTTTTTTTTTAGTAAATAGTAGAACTAACTCCCAATTCTTCTTTTCTCTCTCGGAACTAAGTAATAAGTTTTGTTTACAAAGTTAATGTAATTTTTCAATTTATATAAGAACCTAACTGTGTATACTACATATTGCTTTCCTATTTTGAGATGAAGTATTAATCAACAAATATCACAAAAATCAAAATGGAGTTTGCATGTATTAAAGTATGTTTATTTTTAGGAAGTTAAAAGAAAACAAACAACTAACAAGATTACAAGTGTTAGTACACAGAATTATGGAGACATCGGATCTACCTTGCACCTTCCGGAGGCGCTTGATATAGATTTAAGGAAGCCTCTACAAGTTTCTGTTAATGCCTTAGATTCAACCTATCTAATTAGTGTAACTCCAAAAATAAGTTTACTAAACGAATTTCATACCAGAAACGGTATCTCACGATTACAAAGAGATTTAAACGTCGTTTATGAGCTAGAAAATGTAGTTCACAAAATGCGAGGCGACTCAAATGAAAACCTTGCAAACGAGGATATAACAAAATCTGATTCAGAAGCGAAAAGATCTTCTTATAATAAATTTAAACATCACGGCAACGTGCATAACAATTTAAAAAAACGGTTCTTTTTTTGTAGAAATAAGAAAGAAAAGGGCAAGCGCAAACAAACTAAGAAAAAAAATATTTGGAAAAATATATTTGGTAGATCTAATGGACCTTCTTTAAACTGAGTCCTACTAAATTTTCAGTGAATAAATTTGATGAGCTGCAACAGAATGAATACGAAAGTGATATTGGAAAGCACCAGTGGAAAATTAAACGAGCTGATACTACAAGTGCGTTAAGCTCCACAAAAGACCATACGTTAGAGATAACTCCAATGCATACATTCCATTTGACCGTTAAAAAAAATAATATTTCCTTGGCAACACTGACAACATTATTGCCACCCGTTTCTTTAGTATCTACTATTCCCCCAACAACATATAAGGATGAAACTCTGTCAGCACCTCAGCATTCTACACACCTTTTATCTTTAGACAATCTGAAACATTGGTTTAAGTTAAAAACAAAGCACAATGAAACATCCACATTTTCTACTTCTATTAGTGAACCCCACACTTCACGTTCTTTAGTAAAACTTAGTTCAAGATATAAGCCAACTTCAATCGTATTGAATGGAACTTTGTTAAGTAGCACAAAAATTATTAACTCTAACTTACCAAAACTTATAAATGGTCCTGTGACACTACCTTTTGATGAAAGACAAACGACAGAGAAAGAAAATGAAGATATGTCTTTTATAGAATCATCGTCAATTTCAAAATCTACTGCTGAACCTGAAACACTATTTAGCGAATCAATAGAAGCACCTCCTACAATAACAGTTATTGTTACACCTGAAGATATGGCTAGTTCAGAAATTTCCGATTCTAAACAATCAGGGAAAGATAAAAACCAATTTTCAATTCTAGCAAAAAATTATACAGAAGTTTTACCTTGGGAATTTTATAACCAAACAGAGAACTATGGTACCACAACATTTTTGTATACTTCTTCTGATAGAATTGTATCAGATGAATTTGGCGACTTAAAAACAATTAATATTGACAAATTAAATCTGTCGGAAGAGAAAGGTGTAATAAGTACGATAGTAAATACGGAAAGCGTAAATAAAACTACCTTAACAACCGATAGTAAATTGACAGACAATCCGCTAAGTTCTACAACACGTTTTGAAAATATAACTAAACTGCCAATTTTTGAAGAACACCAAATCACACTTGAACATGACGATAAAAGCAAAATTGCTTCAAATAGTATAAGTGGAAACACAAACAACGCGTTAACTTCCGAAACACAGGATTGGTTATTTGAAACTTTAAAAATATCAACTCCAGAAGAGCACCCTACAACTTTTCCGTTTAGTGAAACTACAGATAATGCAGTTGATTTTAAAATGCAACATGGGCCATCTGAAAATGTAATGCCAATTTCTGAAAAATACGAAACTACACTTGAGAATAAAGGTCTAAGCAAAATTACTTTAAACGATATTAGTGAAAACACTAGCAACGCGCTAAGTTCTGAAAAACAGCATTGGTTATCTGAAACTTTAAAAATACCAACTCCGGAAGATTACCCTACTATGTTTCCATTAAGTGAAACTACAGAGAATGCACTTAATTTTGAAATACAGCGTTGGCCATCTCAAAACGAAACGCGAATTGAACAATACCAAACGGCAACGTTTTCTACTAACTTTTATCCAAAAAATGTTAGTAAAGAATTTACGTTAACATTGCCTTACAGTCAAAGCCACACAGTTCCGACTCATACTGATGAAGACAAATCCACTGGTAATATGTTACCTTCTAATGAAGAAGTAACTTCACGGAAACATTTTACAGAGCTTATTACTAGTAATTTATTTCAGAATTTAGAAAATATTTCTTTTTCTACAATTCTCAATTCTCAATCAATGCTTACATTTCATACTACACCCTTTCAACGTCCAGTTGCAAACGTAAATGATACACTTGATACTACAGCTTTAATTAGTACTAAAACAGAGGAAGAACATGAAGCAACACTTAATTTAAAAGATAACACCGCAGAAAGAAACAAACCAACTAGTGTTGAGGACTCTACAGAATATGAGAGGAGTAAAACTGAATCCAAAAGTGATACAAAGACCTCTAAATTTATTGAACCTACGATATACTCTACCTCAGTTTTAGAAATTCAAGAAGGAGAATTGAAACATTTTAGTAACCATGAAACTTCAACATTATGCGAAACTTGCAATAATACCACAAATGTTGTTGAAAGTGTGATTGACGCAAAATTAAAAACTGCAGATTACATCGCTTCTGCTTCAATTAAAGATACTTTGATAACGCCAGTTTTAGAAGTTCAAGAGGAAGAGTTAAAGCATTTTTCTAAACATGCAACTTCAACATTATCGAAAACACCATATTTTACAGCTGGTACAAAAAAACATAGAATTGAAACTGTTACACGAGCATTTCAATCTTCAAAACCTTCTGAATCGACGACACTAGTTTTAGAAGTTGAACAGGAAGAGTTAAAGCATTTCCCTAATCACGAAACTTCAACGTTATGCGAGACATGTGATAACGCAATAGTTGCAAATATTTACGGAACTTCCACTGAAACCAAATCAAAAACAACAGATTATCTAAAGCCCACTTCAGTAAACAATACTTTGATAACAAAAGCTTCATCAAGAATTGATCGTTTTACGGAATATCAAAAGGAAACAGCAACATACAACACAAGTGAAACAAAGCAATACGTAAACGAAACTATCACAAGATCGTCTCAATTTATAGAACCTACTCAATTGACCACGCCTTTTTTAGAAGTTCAAGAGGAAGAGTTAAAGCACTTCGCTGATCATGAAACTTCTACATTATGCGAAACATGCGATAACGCAATACTTACTAATGTTTCTGAGACCTCCACTGAAAGTAAATCAAAATCTACAGATTACCTAAGGCCTACTTCAATTGAAAATAGTTTTACGGAATATCAAAAGGACACAGCACCATATTTTATAAATGAGACAAAGCAACATGCAATTGAAGCTATTACAAAAGCGCCCAAATTTATGGAACCTACTAAATTAACCACACCAATTATAGAAGTTCAAGAAGAAGAATTAAAGCACTTTACTAACCATGAAACTTCTACATTATGCGAAACATGTAATACTTCGGAAACTATAGTTGATTCTAAACCTGGAATGACAACTTCGTTAACATTGGAACACCTTGCTGAACCAGAAATGAAGACCAGGCTGTATACTACAAGTAGCATAAAGCAATACGAAACAAAAAATAATGTACCATCTGTTTATACAATACCCATATCTTCAGATGAATCAACTAGCAAATTTACTCATATAATTGAAGAAACGGGATACACGACCCTTGATAACAATTATAACCAAATTGAGACTATTGAAACTTTCACAAATCAAAAATATGAAGAATCAGTTAACACATCACTATACAAGGAACCCCTAATTTCTTTTACTCAGATAACTAGGTTAAGTACAGAAGAAGATCTTACAGGCACTAATATAAATGAAAATACTGAAGATTTCTTATCAATCAGCACAAGTGGAAATGAACTGAATGAACCGCATATGCCACAACAGTTTAAGGAAATTAAGTTGCCAGAATTAAATGAAATGATCACAGATTCAACCACTCGTGAACCATTTACGCACTTCAGTTTGGAACAAACTATTGAAGTACCACCATTACACTCAATACCTCCATTTGATGAAATTACCCAATCAACAACTCCATTACCAGGAAAGGATACAAATTTAGAACGTATAACCGCAATTAAAACTTTTACAGATTTGACTCCGGAACAAGCGGTGAGTGTAGAATTGCCAAAAGATGCAACTATTTCTCTTCAAGAATCGATTGCCACATATTTTAAGGAATCCACACTAATTCTTACTAATAAAGATGAATTCACCGAATTATCAGAAACTCTGCCAGATTTTAGTTTAGAAACAACACGTGGTGAAGTAATACCTGAAGATACTACTGTATCTAAATATACATTTTTAAAGGAAAACACACTAGTATCAACTGCACAATTAAGTACAGATCATCCACAATTCACCCATTTAAGTGCTGATGAAGTTGAAGAAACTAAAGAATTTACAACACAATTATCAGAACTAGATGAAAATCACTCGATTACTGCTCTCAAAGGTTTTAGTATAGAACAAACACTTAATGAAGGATTACCAAAAGAACATTACGAAGAATCTGTAGGTACATCTACAGAACAACTTTTTGAGCATCACTTGTTCACGTTACCCCAAGAATTCACAACAAAATCGCCAGAACTGCATGAAAATATAAATCAATCGACTTCAGTTGAAACTCTTATAGATTTTAGCATGCATCAAACACATAGTGAACTAATACCTCAGCATACAACTGTACATCATGAGGAATCTCTTGTTACATCTTTCGAGGAACATAAACTAACATTAGTTGATATAAATAAAACAAGTGAGGTTGAAAAAACTGAAAAAATCACAACACAGTCATCAAAACCAGATGAAAATTTAGAAGGGTTGGTCAAAATTGAAACTGTAAAAGATTTTAGTACGAATGAAAATTTGGAACTGCCGACCACAATTGCAACGCTAGAAAATTTTAATTCAGAACAGATACAGAGTGAAGCAATAACAGAAGATACACCTGCACACACATATTTTGAGGTGGTCCATTTAAAAGATAAAACCACAAAAAATTTACAATTTACTAACTTAACCAAAATTGTAATAGAAACAACAAATGAATTTGGAGAAACCCAAAAATTTATAACACAATCCGCTGAACTAGATGAAAATTTAGAACAAGCAAAGAAAATTGAAACTGTTGAAGATTTGAGTATGGAACAAACACATAGATCAGAACAACTGAAAGATACAACGCAATCATCCTTACTGAACGAAAATTTGGAACCGCTAACTACACATACAACACTTGCAAATTTTAGTTTGGACCAAGTACACAGTGAATCAGTACCGGAAGATGCAAGTGCAGATAGTGAAATATATATTACTACGTCAGTACATACATCTTTTGAGGTTGAAACGTTAACATCCGATGAATATTTACAATTAATTCCCTTCACCGAGGGAGTAACAGAAACAACAAAAGAAATTGAAGAGTCTGAACAATTCATAACAGAAACGACAGAAGTTAATACAAATTTAGAAGATTATAACAAAATTGAGACTGTTCAAGAATTTAGTATAAAACAAACATCAAAACTATCGGAAGGTACTACACAATCATCTGTTCTACATTCAAATTTGGGACAGCACACTACGCTTACAACTCTTACAAATTTTGATTTAGACCAAATATCTAGTGACGCAATACCAGAAGATGCAAGTGCACATGGTGAACAATATATTACTCCCTCTGAACATACATCTTTTGAGGTTGATACATTAACCTCCGATGAAAATTTACAATTTATTACTTTAACCGAGGATGTACCAGAAACAACAAATGAAGTTGAAGAATCTGAAGGATCCATAACAGAAACAACAGAACCACATAAAAATTTAGAAGATTTCACCAAAATTGAAACTGTTCAAGATTTTAGTATGGAGCAAACGTCAAAACTACCAGAAAGTGCAATACAATCATCAGTACTACACACAAATTTGGGGCTGCCCACTAGTATTACAACTCTTACAAATTTTAGTTTAGATCAAGTACACAGTGAAGCCATACCGGGAGATACAAGTGCACTTGGTGAAGAATATGTTACTCCATCTGCACATACATCTTTTGATGTTGAAATGTTAACATCCGATGAATATTTACAATTTATTACCTTAACCGAGAGTGTAACAGAAACAACAAATGAAGTTGAAGAATCTGAAGGATCCATAACAGAAACAACAGAACCAGATAACAATTTTGAAGGTTTCACCAAAACTGAAACTGTGCAAGATTTTAGTGTGGAGCAAACATCAAAACTACCAGAAAGTGCAATACACTCATCAGTAATACACACAAATTTGGGGCAGCCCACTACGGTTACAATTCTTACAAATTTTAGTTTAAATCAAATACACAGTGAAGCCATACCGGAAGACACAAGTGCACCTGGTGAAAAATATATTACTCCATCTGCACATACATCTTTTGATGTTGAAACGTTAACATCCGATGAATACTTACAATTTATTACCTTAACCGAGGGCGTAACAGAAGTTGCAGAGTCTGAAGGATTCATAACAGAAACAACAGAACTAGATACAAATTTGGAAGATTTTACTGTAGTTGAAACTATTCAAGATTTTAGTATGAAACAAACATCAAAACTTCCAGAAAGTGCAATAAAATCATCAGTATTACATACAAATTTGGGACAGCCCACTACGGTTACAACTCCTGCACATTTTAGTTTGGATCAAATACATAGTGAAGCCACACCGGAAGATAAAAGTGTACATGGTGAAGAATATACTACTCCGTCTGCAAATACATCTTTTGAGGTTGATACATTAACCTCCGATGAAGATTTACAATTTATTACTTTAACTGAGGGTGTACCAGAAACAACAAATGAAGTTGAAGAATTTGAAGGATCCATAACAGAAACAACAGAACCAGATACAAATTTAGAAGATTTCACCAAAATTGAAACTGTTCAAGATTTTAGTATGGAACAAACATCAAAACTATCAGAAACTACAATACAATCATCAGTACTATATACAAATTTGGGGCAGTCTACTACGGTTACAGCTCTTACAAATTTTAGTTTAGATCAAATACACAGTGAAGCCACACCGGAAGATAAAAGTGCACATGGTGAAGAATATATTACTCCATCTGCACGTACATCTTTTGATGTTGAAATGTTAACATCCGATGAATATATACAATTTACTACCTTAACCGAGGGTGTAGCAGAAACAACAAATGAAGTTGAAGAGTCTGGAAGGGGACAGCACACTACGGTTACAACTTTTAATTTAGACGAAATATCAGAGGATATACATGGTGAAGAATATGTTACCACGTCTATACATACACCTGTTGAGGTTGTCACATTAACATCCGATGAAGATTTACAATTTATTACTTTAACCGAGGATGTAACAGAAACAACAAATGAAGTTGAAGAATCTGAAGGATACATAACTGTTAAAGATTTTAGTATGGAACAAACATCAAAACTTCCGGAAATTACAACACAATCATCAACACATAAAAATTTGGGACAGCCTACTACGATTACAACTAATTTTAGTTTCGACCAAATACTTACTGAAGCAATATCGAAAGATACAGGTTCAGATCTTGAAGAATTAAGTACAAACGATTTACAATTCACTAACTTAGCCGACACTGAAACAGAAACCACAAACGAAGTTGGCGAAAATGAAGAACTGATAACACAATCAACCGAACTAGACGAAAATTTTGAGTCGGCGGAAACTGTTGAAGATTTTAAAATAGAACATTCATCGGAACCAGAAGGTACAACACAGCAATCAGTACGGAATAAAAATTTGGAACAGCATTCTACAATTACAACTCTCGAAAATTTTAGTGTGAAGCAAATGGTCACTGAAGCGATATCGGAAGATACAAGTGAAGATCTTGCAAAATATATTACTACTTCTGTACTTACCATTTTTGAGGAGGGCACGTTATCATCAGAAGGGTTACAACTCATTAACTTAACTGAAAATGTAACAAAACCAAACGAAGCTGAGGAAACCGAAAAATCAGCAGAACTAGATGAAAATTTAGAAGATTCGACCAAAATTGAAATTTTTGAGAATTTCAGTATGCAACAAACACATAATGACGAACTTCAAAAAGATACGCAATCATTAGAACTAAATGTAGAAGAAAAAGAAGAAAATTTAGAACATTCTACCAAAACTGAAGCAGAACAGTCAACTAGACAACTAACGGAACTTGATGAAAATTTAGAGGATTCGACTGTTGAGACTGTTGCAAATTTTAGTACAGCACAAGCACATGATGAAGCGTTATCGAAGAGTACAACTAAACATTATGTAGAACCCATGGACACATCTAACACATACATAACTCTTTCTAACATGTCAGAATTAAATGAAAATAAAGGTTATAGTTTGACATCACCAAACATAGGGACTGAAACTTCATCGTCTGCATCATCAACATCATTACATGAATTAAGCTCAAAGCATTTGCAAATTTCTGACATGATTGAAAATCGATCTGAATCAGATGAAACAGATGAATTTGAAGAGTCAATAACAGAAACTGAAATTGATGAAGAAGAACTAAATCACGTTTCTGCTGACGAGAATATTATGTACACACAAGTAACAGAAGAAAGCTCAACTTTATATTTTATGAAATCAACATTGCAAGATGTTTCAGATAGTATCACTATAAATAAAGAAGAAGGGAGAGAAGAAGTAGAAACTGAGGAAACAACAACAGAAGAAGAACAAACCTATGCAGAAGAAATACTAGAAAAAGAATTAACGGATGAATCATCTAATATAGATACTCCTTTGTTAAATGACGGCGATACCGGTAGGTAAATAACTGGTTCTTATAAATAATGCATAAATGTATATTTTAGTAACTGAACCAATTAACAAGCCCTTAGAAACTACTGGTTCAGCATTCGCAGATAGTAGTGATTCTTTCTTAGCAAGTACACGTACAGATGTGGATTCTCCAAATCTAGCTAGCAAGCTTCATAATATTTCTGATCATACGTCATTTCAGTTTCCTAATTTTTCCAGTACTTTTAGTATTGATAATTTTGATATAAATATGCAAAACCCAGTTAGAAGTAATCCAACAAATCAAATATCAACTACGCCAAAAGTTATGGACGATGAAGCTAATGATCAAATTTTAAATGAATGTGATTTTAGAACAATGAAATTAAAAGATTTTGATGAGATAACTGAATTTCCTTCTACCGTAAGCCAAGAGTCGGCTAAATATGCTACATGTTTACTTGCGTCAACTCCACACCTGGTAGAAACTGGTACATACGTACCAGAACAATCAAACGTAGAAGAAAAAGAAGCTCAACAAATAACAAGTACAATGCAGCTTCCTACACATGCTTCAAATGGAAGATTTTCCGATACCACTTCTAGTGCAATTACCGAAACTGTTAAAGTTATCGAAGAAATCACACAATTGATTGAAACTAAAACTCAATATGAACCCACAAGTTTTACTAAAGCTCACGAAGAACTTACTAGTACAATAAAACCAACTGATGTACTAGAAACTAAACAAATCACAGATACCACTTCTAGTACAGTTACCGAAACTGTTAAAGTTATCGAAGAAATCACACAATTGATTGAAACTAAAACTCAATATGAACCCACAAGTTTTACTAAAGCTCACGAAGAACTTACTAGTACAATAAAACCAACTGATGTACTAGAAACTAAGCAAATCACAATCAATACTGAACCGTCATTTTCTCATCGTGCAGAAACCGAAATCACAACTATAAAAGCAAGTTTAACTACTCAAGAGTATGCGAGTGTAATGCCAGATTTACCACTACATAGTACCTGTAATTTAACAGACTATTTGGCTCATAATTCGTGCGTTTGTTCGATAGACAGCTTTATAACGGATCTTAGAACAAAATTATCTAAAGGATATGATCATTTTAGTTTTGAAAATTATTCTTGCCCTATCTTAACTCACATCGAATCAGGCATATCGTTAGAAAATAACTCGATTCCCCACATTGTAAAAAGATTTATAAACATACCGGAGCTGTATAGAAGCAATAGAGAAATTCTTTCTAATACTCAAATTGATGCCACGTTAAGTGAACAAATGGAATTAAAAACCACAGGTTTTTTTTAATCCAATATTTTTGTTGCTATATTTGCTGTATTGTGTGTTGTAGAGAGCCTAGTCTATGCTATTCCCGGAATGAAGGTAAAAATTCCATGCATGTATAGTACAGATTTACCTAACGATGTTTCTAACTTTACTTGGACATTTTCCGGTCAAACGCCATTAACAGGTAAACACTTTAACTACATTTTATAATTTTACTAAAGATAATTTTAGAGGGAAACGTTCATGAAAAAAAAGGTTTATTAGTTATTGACAACATTACTCCACAAGATGGTGG
Organism: Vesta saturnalis; assembly: GCA_036346205.1. NCBI lineage: Eukaryota > Metazoa > Arthropoda > Insecta > Coleoptera > Lampyridae > Vesta > Vesta saturnalis. Next base: position 1,196,314 of record JARFJB010001586.1, read on the forward strand.
AAATTACACGTGTAAGGTAACAAGTACATACAATGGGGCAGAGCAAGAAACCACATATGAGCACCGTATTTCAATAGTTACGTTACCTACCTACAGTATTACTACAAAAGTTTTTTACAATTCTACACAAAAATGCCAGTCTGAAGATACAGAAATAGTATCTTTGTATTTTCCTGGATCATTGGGAAGTTATATTTGCGGAACTTATTTTAAAATATGCAAAATTAATGTGAACAATCCCCAGTGCGTTAGTCAAGTAAGTAAATAGTTACCCATTTTCTATTTTTAGGGAAACATAATATTATATTATAAGGGATAAGCCATTATTATTGAGAATAAAAGATCCAGTGTAACTTTTTCAAAATTTTATTTTAGATATGTTCAGAGTAGTTGCCTTCTGGTATAATGCACTTAGTCATTCTTTCCTTCCACTGCTTAAATGCTCCAAGCGAAGCAGTTTTAGGAATACTATTAAAATAACTTAACAGCAACATCCATCTCTTACTCTGAAAAAAACCTCTTCCTCATAAGTTCTGTTTTAGCCCAAAAAACAGCCAAAAGTCGCACATTGTCAGATCCCGTGAATGGAATGGGTGTTCGATTACATTAATCTTATTTGTAGTCAAATACTGACAAATTAGCTCTGCATTGTAGGAAGAAGCATTATCGTGATGTAGCATAATTCCTTTCTTTGTAACTGTATGAAACACTTCCGCCAAACAGTGTTCGACGTACCATTTAGCTGTGACAGTCTTCTGCTCCTCTAGCTTAATAGCGCTCACTAGACCGGTACTTCTAAAGAACACAGCGTACGTTGCTTTCTTCATTGCTCACTGTTGATTCTGATTATTGTTGGTGAAGCCTCGCCTTCATGGATCTATATGCATCTCTCTTGTCGAGTTGGCATGTCGAAAAATGGTATGTGAGTTTCACCGTCTGTTACACTTTTCGACAAAATTTGGTACCCACCATTCTTAAGCAATGTTAGAGTTGACTTTTTGAAAGTCTGTAAGGTAATAGGGTACAAAACGACTTACGGATTTTTTCAGATGAAGTTGGTGGTGTATGTTTTCACAGATGAGGATTCAATCCCCAGTTGAACCTCTATTAAGGCGTAACTAGTTCTGTTACCTGCTTCCATAACCTTTTTCAGCAGCAATGTTTTCCTCTGTCACGGCGGTAATGGGAGGACCTGCGCCTTTCTGGTGACCAACTGTAGCTTTTCCATGTTCGACTTCCTTGTACCATCTGTAAATTGTTGCCAAGGAAGGAGACTAATCGCCAAATGTTGATTCCAAACTTTCTTCACAGTGATACGCACTTGAACCAATCATAATAAATCATTATGCAGAAGAGTTCTCGGGTTAATCCCACCTTTTCGCTATTATTTTCGAAACTTAAAACTATCTTTTCAAATGCTATTTGAGATAAATTAGCAAATGAAGCGAAAAATGTCAAGTAAAGAGTTGCTCTTACTGAGGCTACATTATTTGTTTTCGATGGCTTGTCTAATTTCTTCATTCTCAATAATAATGGTTTGTCCCTCGTACGGAGTAGAAGGCACTTACCATGTGTTGAACTCAGAAGTTTATTGCCGATGCGCCAGCAGAGACAGTGTAATCTGAGCGAAACACAAATAATGAAGCCTTTTTCTCCGAATAAATATAATAGTTTTTCTTCAAGCGTAACGATCATTCAAGTTATATGTAGCAAAAAATAGAAGACATTGTTTATATCTCAACTATTTATTAATACAATTGAAATGAAAAAAAAACAGTTAAGGATTACAGAAGCATTACCTATTTATTCTATTTACTAATTGTAATATTAAAGGTACAGCTTTGTATACTTCAGTTATTTATATTTAGGCCGCTGCCACCGCTTTCGGCATCGACATTCACAATTTTGTCATTGGTGTACATGTTATGATTAGTAAGGTGTCTGTCGACATTTATTATTGGGGATAATATGAATAGTGTTATGATTATCATAGATGATAGCTCGAGTTAAAACCGATGAAAATTGAACGAGTGCGAAGCACGAGTTCAATTTTCTAAAGGTTTTAACGAATGGTATCGTCGATTATTAATCATAACACGTGTTATATTTGGTAAGAGAATATAATGAATGTTAATAGAAAATATATTTTTTTTAAAGTCTACAATTTTAAACGATTATCACTTTGACAAACTATTTTATTCATTAAAATCATGTGGCAGTCAATCTGCGGTGATAAAATTATCACCGATTTAATAGCCTATTCTGCGATTTTGTTTTTGTATTTTAACCAATGAAAGTAATCAAAAATGTACCATGTGACATGTAAATTATATTCTTTTAGAAATATTTTCATTTGAAAGGTTTTCTGAATGTATTTCTCCTTGAATTTCAAAACTCGTACTTGCTTGATCTTCCAAGTGAAGTGTTTTTTATGCCATTTGTTTCTTTCCGAAACTAGAATCCAGTATGTACCGTTCAGCAACACTAAAATAGTTGCAACAGTCCTCCGAAGGAAGTGTCCCGTATATTCATGAGGATTTGTAAATTTCAAAAACGTAGCGACGCCTATTGGTACGTTCTTACACCTCCAAACTGCACTAGGCGTCGTTCAGGCTTACCGAAGTAAACGGATTGCCAAGCCAGCTACAGTGGATATGAGCGGGGTCGATATAAGATGAGTGAAATGATTGAAAGGTGGTTTCGAACACCTCACACTTACCATAAATCTACAACTCACAATGCTCAGTCCAGAAAAAAAATGTCTCTAGGCGCCACCACAATCTCAAATTGTTCTAAAATAAATAGTCTTAGGCGGGATGTCAAATTAATCCTATCTGACAGGATTGTGGCCTACTCAGTAAAACCATTCACAACTCTAATTCAATCAGTTTATCCAAAAGCTTAAAAAATTTTTGAAATATACGGGTCGTCGTAAACTTATGGAACACACCCCGTACATATGAAAATTCCCAAACATAAAACGTTAATTTGAATACTTTTTAAGTATCCCTTGTATGCATATAAATTTATATTTCTAACTGTTGTAAACTTTGAATCAAATAAACATTACCCAATTTGGAAAAGAATCAAAATAGAAAGTCGGTGTAATAATTCTTAAATCACCAAAACATGCGTTTTGAAAAATTATAAATAAAACGATCAGTGCTTTTGTCCTAAATAATACCTGTATCTTTTCTGAACACTTTATCTTTAAAAATCGTATTTAAACATTCATCAATAGGTTTAAATTTTAATACCTCAAATCTATAATTTATACTTAACAAAAATATTCGTGTTCTGTATTTTACTGACTGTCAAATAATAAAATAGTGAAAATACAATTTGAAAATCGATCTGGTTCATAGAGCAATTTTAAATCGATCATTAAACTCAAAAACATTCAAAGGTAATAGATGTAACTCCGTTAGGTAAATTTACACAGGTTAATGCTAAAACTTCTACCTCAGCTGACCCAAATAAACAACAAAAGTAAATTAAATAATGGGTACATACACACACACGCACACGCACACGCACACGCACACGCACACGCACACCGCACACCCGCACACGCGCACACGCGCACACGCGCACACGCGCACAGCGCACACGCGCACACGCGCACGCCACACGCGCACACCGCACACCGCACACGCGCACACGCCACACGCCACACGCCACACCGCACACGCCACGCGCACACGCGCACACGCACACACGCGCACGCAAGCACACGCGCACACGCACACACGCGCACACGCGCACCGCGCACGCGCACACGCGACAGCGCACACCGCACGCACACGCGCACGCACACGCACACGCCACACGCCACGCGACACGCCACACGCACACGCACACGCACACGCACACGCACAGCACACGCACACGCACACGCACGCACACACGCGCCCACCGCACACGCACACCGCACACGCACGCACACGCACACGCACACACCGCACACGCCACACCGCACACGCACACGCACACGCACACGCACACGCACCGCACACGCCACACGCACACGCACACGCACACGCACACGCACACGCACACGCACACGCACACGCACAGCGCACACGCACCGCAGGCACGCGCACACACGCACGCACACGCACACGCGCACACGCACCGCGCACGCACACGCACACGTACACGCACACGCACACGCACGCACGCACGCACGCACGCAAGCACGCATGCACGCACGCACGCACTCACGCACGCACACACGCACACACGCACACACACACACACTTATATACATATATATATATATATATATATATATATATATATATATATATATCATATTGACCAATTTTCAATTGTAAATATGTACCGACACGTGATTTCAAAAGCACCACAAAAATCAATTCTTATAGATTAAAAATCCCCCAAAATCTTATATACTAAACACATCAAAATAAATAAAGTTTGATTATCCTTTTGCTTATAATAAGAAATTATTAACTTAACAAGCATAAATGAACTGAAAAGATTATCGCACCTGTATCTGTTAAACTAAACCGAAAACTATGTTTTACAATTTACTTTAATTAATCCTCTATCCGATTACAGTGAAGTCCATGTGGTCTGCTTTAATAATCCTTTTTAAATTTGCATCCAAGCTCGCACAAAACACAGAAGACTGCCGTAATCGTTAACTCCTTAGGCCATACACTCGCGAGCTCAGTTGTCTGACATTGATTCGCGCGCTACACCTGGGCAATCCGATTTATTATATGCCCTTCAACGTAAACGTTTATCGCCATAACTATTTCCACATAAACATTAAAATTCTTAGTTGCCTTTATACAATCGACTTTATTCTACTAACGATTGTACACATGTCCTTCATTCAATGTCAATGAAGGCCACCAATGTCTGAACTAAATTTACAAACTTTTAATTCGGTTACTTAAAGGGTTATTTTAGGCTTTCTTTTTATTATTGGATCACGCGCTTACTGCACACTTAACTGGATATTTTGCCGTTTTATTGTTAAATCTGCTTTAGCATTTTTAAATTTCTTGAAAAGGAATCACTATTATCTCCTTTCAATTCACACTTAAACTATTTATTTATGAATGTCTATATATTATTTATCCCCTTATGGGTTATTGCAGTCGCTTATACACGTACTGCTAAGCTAACATTTTCATAAACAAAATCCAACACTCACTATTCTAAGTTCAAAAACGCGCGCGCAACATCTCTTACTTAAGCTCTAACCGAACGATTCTCTCACTGGCACAATAATTTATACAAACAAAAATATGCATACATATTCCTTACTGCACATTAATACAATATCAATATATCATAATCTTACTCACTCATACGTGTACAACCATGTCTTTAATCCGAATTCTTTTGTACACAGCAGCAAAATACCAGTGGCAAACTGGTAGTCTTTTACCAGTGCCGCTTCAGTAACAATTTTCCCAAAACATTATTTTTTAACCAAATTTAATGCTTTCAACATGAAAATCTGTCTACAACATTCAAATGTTTCATTAAACTCTAGTGGCGTATCATTTACACCAACTTACATTCTGCATACACAAAGAAAATTGTTTTGTGCAAACTCACTTCATTTACATTCAAAGTACGTTATCAAAATACTGCACATACACGATGCGTCAAAATAACCTTACAACGCTTCAAATTTTATGTGTACCCATTATCACACAGTGACATTTACCGTTCTGGTATTTAATAAAAAATCGCTCCAGGTTTATATCCTTCGAACGAAGTGCAGTACACTATTTGAACAACTTCAAATAAAAATCACCAATTATAGTGAACGACCGTTGCTTTTTGTTTTGTGTTGCATGTCGCTATACTTCAAATGAACGAGTTGATTACATCTACAGGCTCCAGTGACCCCAAATATTAGTACTACCTAAAAACAAGCGTCAAATAAATAAAAAAAAACGTCTGCGCTTAGTTTTGAACCGCCGACCTTCGCGGCCGCTGGCAAATCCCCTATCGCTGAGCTATCGCGGCATGTGTATTTCATGTTCATAATACGTTCATCGTTGTCAACTTAAATACTCCCATTCGAAAGGATATTATTGTCAACGGTTTAATAAATGTAATATAATAATAAACAAAAGAAATAATAAAGTACCTACATTTGTTGCTAAATAAACATAATTCGGTGATTAGTTATCATTTTTCCCTTGCCGTTAATTTGTTACGATTAATTTTTCCTTTGTACATATTTGTTGTAATTATGTACAAATCTGTGCTTTGGTGCATGGTGGGTTCCTTATCTAACGAAAATGTGATCATAGTCTTTATAAACAAATATGAAAATGTAAACTTTCACCATTAACACTCATAATAAAATACTTATCTTTTTTTGGAATTTTTTAATGGTGTACTTTAAATTATACAATCTAAACGTTTCAACAACACTTACAGTTATCTTCGTCAGTAGTAATGTTTGTTAAAAATTGTTAAAGATGTAGTAAACAATTTTGTCAAATTTGAAAAATTCAAACATAAACATGTTTATGTTTGAACAATTTTTAACAAACATTACTACTGACGAAGATAACTGTAAGTGTTATCGAAACGTTTAGATTGTATAATTTTTTATAAAAAAATGTTTGACAATTTTAGTAATATTTATTTATTTGTTACTAACAATTTATAAGGCACTTCCGGTGAATAATTCTCCCCTCAACGACTTTCACTAAAAATTGACATTCGATAATTTGATTGATAGTTTTTGACAAGCGTGGTTGGTGCTATTTTCTTTGCTTGGATTTTTATTAAAATCTCCCTATATCGAAGGGGATCTAAAGGATTATTGGCCCTAAAAATTAAAATAATTAAGCACACATTGTGGTTATCGTCTCACCTAAATTGTTTTTCTCGATAGAGGATTTAAAACAACCGATTACATCAAATTCTTTATTGGCTCGCATTCCACCGTTGATTGAGGTAAATATTTATTCGAATCCTAACAACAAAATAAATTATCTACCTTATTTTAGCCTACTACTACTATTATTTATACCACTGAAAGAAATTTGTATTGTTCAGTACCTTTTTGTTCCAAAGGCTCACACTACACCTTAGAGGTACATTCCACGTTTAGTGTTGGATATCTGTAATTAAATTAATTTATTGTAGCCTGTAATTATACGGCTAAGGTTGCTAGGCTCAATTATCGTACCACGATACACCACCGTTACCATAATTTTTCCAAAAACCCTACCGATTACTAGCGGTTCGACAGCTGGGTAACAAATACACCACAGGTCAGATCTATGTTGTGTTGTCCATCGTCTCTCCATTTGTAATTGTGGGAACCGTTTATTTCATCATCTCGCTTTGTTATGTTTTATAACGTAAAATTGATTTAATTACGTATTGATTTATTTGTCACCTTTTTTTTTATTTGCTTATGTGCGTTCCGAACACCTTTAGTTTTGTCTCTTTTTCCTATCCTTTTCTACGTCTAACTTATAATTCTCATTGATAATTTTGGTTTCAAGATAATTAGAATTTGGCTATTCTATTTGTGTGAGGCTAGAACAACTTATTTTTTTTGCCACCTATGAAAGCACATTGACAAAGTTTTATTTCTTTATTATTCGTGCTCTGCTAGGCCTATCCGAACACTGAGTTTTATAATTTTTTTTTATTACTATAATTTTATGTGTTGTGAACGTTTATTTTCGTTCACTGCCCCGATTGCTTCGCGCCTCTAATTAGTTATTTTCTTGTGTTTATTTTGTTTTAGTCACTTTAATTTTTATCCATTATTCCTCTTTTTTAACCTTTGAAAATTTCTCTTTTCACCTTTTTATGTGGTTAAACCAAATTAGATATTTAATTTTATTTTGTTACAAACTTACTTCAATATACATATATATATATATATATATATATATATATATATATATATATATTCTTTCGATTAAATTTTAGTTACACAATTGACCCTTTTTGTTATTTTGTCTCTGTGTTTACGTCCCCTTTCTTTCGTGTCGCTTACGGGTCTAAGACTACTTTTGAAGCGGAGCAGTGTCAAGCACTTTTGGAGGTTCGTGTTCTTTGGAAAGCAAATAATCAAGCTTCTGGTGCCCGTATTTATTTTTTTGTGACAAATATCGTCTGACCCACGATCCTTACCGATTCGAGCAGCTGTCCACGAATCTTTGTTCCACCCCGCCCAATAAGCTACAAATATAAACCCGTTTTGTATCTATATTTTTTTGGAGTAACAAAGAAAGTTTGGCGTCCAACGTGGGGCACCGTGTCTATATTTGTGATTGTGTTTCTAGTTCATTGGTGTTCTCTTCGCCTGATTCAATTGTTTTTTTTTTTGGTTTGCTGTTTTGTTTTAAAAGATGAACGTCGATAAGTTATTACTTGACGAAGTCGAATACGAACTATTTGTTCGTGGTATCACGTGCGATGGGTCGGCATTTGATAAGAGGAAGCTATTGCGAGCTAGAATTCGCATCGAAAAACTTAATAATTTTAGTTTTTCCGAATTAAATCTGAATGCTGATGAGGAAATTTTAGTTTGTTCGAACAAAGTAGTTCTTCTTAGTGCGGAGGTAGAAGTATACCGGTCTACTCAACCCGATAGTGTATACGAACGTCTTCAAACCCGACTATTACATGTTTACGGTCACTTAGATAGAATTATTCCTACAACGGAACGGTTTGGCACTGCAAAACAAGTTTCAGCCTTATAATAAGGAAAGTCATGCCGGTATGGTTAAGGAACCTAATTTAATTACACTTGATTACGAACCTATTGTTTCTCGCGCCATGGAAGATCATTCTCAGTTTGTGACCGAAAAGTTTCAGGATCTTTCGATACTATCCCCAACGGTACATTCGACAGTTGTACGCAATGCGGAACCTCATTTTAGCAGTCCACGGTACAATAGCACAAAAATTATACCGTTAACGTCCAATCCCTTATGAAATTAAGTTGCTATTACTAAATGGAATATTAAGTTTAATGGAGACTCCAATCTCTCGAGTTTACTAGAACGCGTCGAAGAACTACGTCTTTCTAGCTGCGTTAGCAAAGATCAATTATTTGTATCGACCGTTGAATTCTTTGGTAATGCATTGATCTGGTATCCGTCAGTGCGTGACACCATTACATGTTGGGACAAACTCATCAGTGCCCTGCGAAATACGTTTCTTCCATGCGATTACGAGGAAAGCCTGTGGGACGAAGTGCGTAATCGAACTCAAGGTCTTGACGAACCTGTTGCTATCTATATTGCCATAATGGAAAATCTATTTAGGATATTTGCCTCTCCTCCGCTAGAAACTACTCGACTTAGTTTGGTTAAGCGCAATTTATTTCCGTATTTACAATCGCAATTGACGTTACAGCTTATCCCTACCTTCCGAGCTTGTTAACGTTTGTAAGCATCTGGAGGACACTCACACACACAACCAAATTTAAGCCTCCACCTCTGAACGCCAAAAATATTTTAGAGCCAGATTTGGCGTATCAGAAGTCTGCGCGCTCAACACCTAGAGCCGCGTCACTAACCTCAACTGACCTTATTTTTAAAAACCAGCTTTCTGAACAACCGACTGTAGAAGTGACATCAACTGTTTGTTGGAATTGTGAAGGACCTAATCATCGATCGGTTAACTGTCCTCAACCTAAGACGGTACATTGCTATCGCAGTAGAAAACTCAACTTTACGACCAAGTCTTGTCTTACATTCCGTTTAAACTTCAACCAGCGCAGTTAAGAGGTCGATTAGCTCGTTGTCCCTTAACGGATCAATCCAAAACTCTTCCGGAAAACGACCACCAACAAATTCTTCTAAATTTTATTCTGACCAGCGTCGGCCATGATGAAAGGCCTTATCTTAAGGTGTCCGTTTTTGGCAGCCAAGTGCTGGGTCTTTTATACTCCGGAGCTTCTTATACCGTAATAGGTAAAGAAGGTTGGGAACTCCAGAAAGATCGCTGTAAGATCAAGACAGCTCGCGCGAAATCATGCCTAGTTGCAAATGGCAACGAATGTGTCAGTCTGGGTGCTGTTTTTGTTCCGATTGTCTTACGAAATAAAACATGTGTAATAGAGGCCCTAGTGGTACCGTCCATCCCCAATTCTCTTATATTAGGTACCGACTTCTGGCGAAAAATGGGTATTGTCCCAGATTTGCGTCACGGTGAATGAGAGTTTTCTTCAAACCCCCCTCGTTGCGCCATTAACGTCATTCAGGACGGGGAACACCTATCCGATTACCAACGGAAACAGCTCCAAAACTTCATAAAAGAGGCCTTCAGACTATGGGATCGAAAATAGGAATCACTCATCTTGTCGAACATGAGATTAAAACCACCTCATCGCCGATTAAACAGAGGTATTACCCTATATCTCCTGCACCGCAAAAACACGTCGATCGCGAACTGGAGAAAATGTTAGCTGACGGAATCGTGGAACCTTCGACATCAGCTTGGCCATCTCCCATCGTCATGATCAAGAAACGCGATGGCGAGTATCGCTTCTGCGTCAACTACCATCGTTTAAATAAGGTTGGTCAGTCGGACGCGTATCCTGTCTCCTACATTAGTGCTACACTGGATAAACTTAGGGATGCTCGGTTTTTTACTACGTTAGACATAAAATCTGCTTACTGGCAGACACCCGTAGCACAATCATCGCGGCAATTTACGGCTTTCATCGTCCCAAAACGGTGCCTGTTTCAGTTCTGTCGTATGCATTTTGGCTTACACAACGCCTTATTGATCACGTAATTAGAGCTTTCGACCATCACCTCCAAGTGCTTCGCGAAGTTATCAACCGCTTGACAAAGGCGGGTTTAACTCTTAGTCAGGTCAAATGTCATTTCTGTAAAAGCGAATTACGCTGTCTTGGCTACATGGTCAACTCTAAAGGCTTACTTGTAGACCCTGAAAAGGTCGAAGCTATTATTCAGATACCTACCCCTACTTGCGTTTCGGAAATACGCCGCATTGTAGGAATGGCGTCATGGTACCGGAGATTTATGCCCAACTTTTCCTCCGATATTGCCCCACTTACGTCTTTACTATGTAAGAATGCGCCCTTTAAGTGGACATCAGAATGCGACGATGCTCTTTCTAAAATCAAAGAACACCTTATCTGTGCACCTGTTCTGGCATGCGCAAACTTCTAAATGCTAAACAGCATCACTGATCCAGTAGGTTAGATCGCGCGCTGGGCGGTAAGACTCCAGCAGTACGATTTTGATATAGTACACCGGAAAGGCAAGGAGCATGTCGTCCTGACGCCTTGTCAAGGTGTGTGCCCGTCATCGATGCTATCACTCCTTCTCCTGATCTATGGTATAAACGCATGAGTCGTAAGGTCAGTACCAATCCTCGCAAATACCCATTATGGCGCGTGTCTGAAAGTCAACTATAAAAATGTGCAAATTTGATTTCCTGAGCTCTTCGAGGAAACTGACGAATGGAAAATAGTCCCCCCAAAAGACAAACGCAGCGAGTTACTGTGACTACATCACGACATCCCAATCTCAGGTAATACGGGTGTATCCAAAACTTTGTCTCGGCTAAACCAAAAGTATTACGTGGCCACGTACGTAAATCGATGTCACACTTGTAACCAAACTAAGCCACTACAACGCTGTCCAGCTGGCTTAATTGGATGGTCGGGCGAAAATCAGCAAGCCATGGGAAGTCATATGCATGGACATTGTCGGACCCCTACCTCGTTCTCGTAAAGGCTATTATTTTATTCTTGTTATTGCCGACTGTTTCAGCAATTTTCCGTTAACCTTCCCTATGCGTACATCTACCACCACTAAAATCATAGAACTTGTAGAGCATAACGTGTTTTTAATATCGGGAGTACCTAAACGAATTATCTGCGACAACGGCCCTCAATTTCGAAGTAATGATTTCGTCAAGTTCGCTAAAGAATATAATAGTCAGATTTTTTATACGGCTAATTATCATCCTCGGGCCAACCCCACGGAGCGTATTAATCGTGTCCTAAAAACTATGCTCAGTTCGTATGTCCAGGGTAACCACCGCAACTGGGATTAGCACTTACCACATGTCGCGTGCGCTATTCGTACCGCAAAGCACGAATCTACTGGTATGACCCCATACTTCATTAATTTTGGTCGCGAAATGTGTCTTGTTAACGAAACCAGCGACACCATTAACGAAGATCCGTTAATTTTCGATCGGTCCCAAAATCTTAATGCTCGTTCCCTAACGCTTCACCGGCTCTACGGGAGTATTAAAACTAAACTGAGGAAATCATACGGAAAAGCTCAAAAACATTATAATTTTAGACGGCGACCGGACGAGTTCGACGTAAACGACAGGGTGTGGAAAAGAAATTATGTGCTTTCCGATGCTGTTAAGCATTTTTCTTCTAAGCTGGCGGCAAAGTTTGTAAGCCCGTTTATCATAAATAGAAAGTTCTCTCGTTGGGTCTACGAACTAAAAGATCCTGATGGGAATGTCCTAAAGGGAAGTTGGTACGCTAAGGACCTAAAACCACTTACCATCAATGAAACTGACTTGGATTAATAAACGTTCGTTTACCTTCTTGTATCGTCTGTGTTTGCTATAGCTCTGTGTCCGTCTATGTTCAAAGTTTTCGTGTCTAATCAGAATTTGGAGAAAATTTTGGGAAAGTGTTTACTGGTTCGTGTAAAAACAGTTGTCTCCCTTAATTATTGAACGGAAGGTAAATTGGTTTGTCAAGAAGCCAATTATAGTTCACGATGATTGGAACGTTATTATACCACACTTACCTTGGAATGCATTACGAGTGTTTGTCCATATCGTGATCTGGAGGGAATACCTGATATTGGATTATTAATTTCAATTAAAAAAGACGCCTTATCTTATTTCTCTTTTACACGGGGTGTCCCATGACGTCACTACTTAGTACACGTAATCTTCAGCCCAAATAGAGTAAACAGTTCTAATAAAGTTTTGCCTTAAAGTAAACAGTTTCCATAATACAGAGGGGTAAATTGTTATTATCCAAATAATTATAATTTCATATGAAAATGTAAACATTCACCATTATCACACATAATAAAATACTTATCTTTTTTGGGTGTTTTAATGGTGTATTTTAAATTATACAATCTAAACGTTTCGATAACGCTTACAGTTATCTTCGTCAGTAGTAATATCTTTCAAAATTGTTAAAGATGCTGTCAACAATTTTGATTGTGTTATCGAAACGTTTAGATTGTGTAATTTAAAATACACCATTACAAAAACCCAAAAAAGATAAGTATTTTAATTATAATTTCAGTTTAAAATCCAAACTATGATTGCGATGGAAACTCAGCAGCAGCTGTGTGAGAGTGTGCGTTGAGATTTCCAAAGTGGCGTATACCAGACCGGCAAGTTTTCCAAAATGTACACAACCATCTACGCCAATACGGAACTTTCCCGAGGCCACGACTGAACGTCCAGTACAACAAGAACCGGAAAATGAAGAGAGCATACATCGAGAAATTGATCCCAGCACCTCTGTTCACCGAATATCTGTGCATGTTAATGTGGCTCGAATGCGAGACATCCAGCCTGTTCTCTTTCGCACACATTTCCCTAAACGCATGTAATTTTGCCGCTGAATGATTGAGAATCGACAAGTAGTTAATAAAATGTTATTCACGGGTGAGTCAACATTTACAAGGAATGGATTAATGAATAGAAAGAATAGTCATTTATGTAATTTCGAGAATCCACATGAAACCACCCAGAAAAATTATCAACATAGGATTACAGTGAATGTTTGGTGTGGAATTATTGATAACATGCTCATTGGCCCATTCAATTTTGACAATCATTTAACCGCAGATAGATATTTAAATTTTCGAGATCATTTAGGAAATATGTTAAAAAATATCCCTCTAGCCATGAGGTAAGGCATGTGGTATCAGCACGACGGTGCTCCAGCATACTTTCCTTTACGCGTAAGACATCAACGGTTTGAAGGACGTGTAATTGGTAGAGCCTCAAGATCTCCTGGCTTGACATGCTTTGATTATTATCTGTGGGGTCACACGAAAACTACGGTTTATCAAACTTCATCAGAAACTGATGAGGATTTTAGAAGACGCATTGTTGAGGCAGCCGATCTGATTCGGAATAATAATGATATGTTACCTAAGACGGCTGTGTCAATAACTGGTATTGGAAACGAGTTTTGAGCATTCTAGAAGTAAAATTAGTATTATTTATGTTGAATGTAAATTACAATTACATTGCAACTATATATTAAGGAACTATCCTGGGTAAATAATTTTTTATCTTATTCAACATACCATATAATTACCAACGTTAGAATACAGAATTAAGCACTTTTCTTTCAACAAAGGTTAATAAGTTTTATTATAATTTGACGCCCAATGTGGTGGCGAAAGATTAAGTGGTACTTTAAGTCTTAACTTTTAAATGAATCACTAAAATTTGGCTCCTATCGTGTGCGACATGAATGGCCAGTGAGTCCTTACCATTTGTCTCCTAACGTGTCGGCATAGTTTCACCGTTTCGTTACAAACTTGTAGGAAAGGCTACAAAAGTCCAACCTAACCTGCTTTCAGACAGCAGTGTCTTAGCTTGTTTTAATGAAAATAGAATTAATTATTATTATAGTGATAATATAAACGTGCTACATTATCTCGACACGGAGTAATGAGTATAAGAGAATATCGGTTTAAACACAAAAATGTTTACCAATTAGATAATAGTTCAATTCATTACTCTAGATATCAAAGCAGATTGTGAATATTTAAATTACTACTACGAGGTGTAGTATGGTTTTGAATGTAATTTCAGAGAGGATTGTGAAGGTAATAATATCGCGTAGATTTAAACAGATAACAATTTCCATTTTATACTTTACCAAAATTACAGTATAATAAGGTGTAGAAGTTAATCTAACTTAACTTAAGCTAAAATTCAACGGGATTGATTAATATTTACAGCCAATGGAGGAACCGTTTTGTTTTAATCAGCAGTTTCATCAACCACTGTTAGCTAACATATGCGTGCAATTTTCTTATGTGATCCCTGACTTCTGTTGTATAAAATTTATTTATAACCATAATTTAACAATTATAAAATAATTGTATATTTTACGATGTCTTGAAAAACTGATATAACGATAAGTACTTAATGAAAGTGTGTTTAAATCATTCCAAAAAAACCTTACAAAGATTGAAGCAAGATACGAGGTTTCAGTTCTAAAATTCTAAAAATTTGTTATGAAATACAAGGATTGAACAATATAATACATTTTTTTCGCTCTTTATAGAAAATACAAAAAAATTAACTGATTATGCTATAAAAACACATATTTCACGAAAATAAACTTAAATCATGGCATTGTATAAGAAGTTATTTAAATTTTTGGCACAACTGTAAAATATTTACGTGTATATTCACATATTTTCAATTTGTTTGAATATTTTCGCTTACTTCTGTGTCAAAGAAATCAGACAGACAAAACTCAAAGCACTTTTGAACCACCTTTGCCCTCATATCATACATATCAAACAACTTGGTTTTCCGTACGAAAGGAAGCTTGATGGCTTGAACATCCATAGAATATAGACACTTCTCTGGCCTTTTTCTTTATCCAAAGATTGTTCTTGCTTTGCCTTCCCTTTCTGCATTAAATGTTGTTGATACTCGTCAGTTGAAATGGTTTGTTGTTCAAAGCCATAGATGATTACACTGATATTTACGTGGTAAAATGGTTTGCTGAAAATCAACTCCTTGCAGACTTCCTTCTAGTACGACTCGCTTGACTTAGACACGTTTTTGTGCGTTCGTTGTGTAATAAGGCATATGCAGACCGCAAATGCATCCGAAAGCGATGCGTTTTTCGACCTAGGCCGGCAAAAATAATTCTGAATTATAGTTGGTATTCGTTGTAGTGACAAAACTTGTAGAATATCCGACATTTGACATAACACAAAGCCTAATCGCGTTACCGTGTACGTGTACGCATCCATTATTATGTCCGTATTAGTTCCTTATAAAATACAAATTACATGTATAAATTATTATAAAGTCAATAAATTGGCAAGGTCCCTTAAAAATACGAGTAATGAATAATTTCGCAGCTGTATTTTTTAGGTTACATTGGTTACTGCCAGTTGTCAGTATTGCCAAGTTAATTTCAACAGGTATGAAATTTTAAAAAGTATAACCACTTTGTTTATTGATTTTAGTAACAATTGTTGACGTCGGCACAAAAAATTTTGTGTATCGCTCTGCCATAAAATGGTTTGTGAGTACTCATAAATTACTCGTGCTGGCAAACACACATTCTCTTGCCTCGTAATGCAAATAACTATTTATAGATAGTGTTTGCTAGTTTGGCTATTTTTCAACAATGATTGAATTGTCAACCATTACTGTTCAATAATCATCCTTTTTTCTGGAAATTAAGAAGAACTGTTACTATTTTCTACCTAATACATAACCAACCATTATTTTAAAGGGATGGTAGAGGGAAACGTTTATTTTTATACACCAGCAATATTTATTTTAAGATGATAAAATAGAGAAACATGTCTACAAGACTTTGCATAGGTTGTTTTTTGTATAGTTGGAGCTTTCTTAAACTATATTTTTTCCATTGTTCTGGCGATTTTCTCCCCCCCCCCCCACTTCATCCTTAGATTCATTATTGCTTCTTCTTTTTCCTTTTCCTTTCCTTGCCTGTCTGGGAGCTTTTGCTTTATTACTTCTCCATGTATTTGTATTTTCCGTCTCTTTTTTCCCTTTTCCCTTACTTTCTTTGTTATTCTTCAAATCACTATCTTGCTGACTTCGATGTGTTTAAAGGAAATGTAATATTAAGTTTTTTCGGTGGCATCTTTGTTTGTTGGCGCTCCTTCCATTAAAGTTGAAAGGTGATTAATGAGGACTAGGGAATATCGGTGTCTGTGCTTTTCTTAGTGTATATGTTATTTTGCAATAAACTAGCTACATCACATCATTGAATGGAGAAGTAATAATCTCATTAAATTTAATGGTCACAAAACTCAGTGTTGTTTTGTATCCGTCAGAAAAGATCATTCCTTCTTGTAAGTACTCTTGGCTCAGGTTTTAAGTTTTCAAGCACTATTACTATGTCAGGGATGGCTGTATCTTCAAATCTATTATGTATTGATAATTTTCTGTGGAGTACTAAAAGAGATGGTCAAGAAATAGGCCGTTTGTATAGATTTAAGCAGTACTTTACGTCTCGACAACATTAAGACCCAAATTCTGCCTCACCTAGAATGTAATTCTCACCAATGGATTAGTACTCTCCAATACGCTATCGATATCGTTGACCACATTCAAAGAAGAGACTAGGCTTCTAACGACCGGAGCACAGAAACATAGTTTAAATTCTTTTTACTGTCGATACTTCAATTGCTATTGTGCTGGTGAATTAATTATTTGGTACCATGTCGGGTCACCTTTACTCGGAATACACAGTTCGCTTGTTCACATCATGAATATGCAGTTCAAATTTTAGCTTTACGCACCAAACAGCATTCTTCTGTATGGCTCTGGAATGATCTTCGTAGTTCCTATATGAAATGTAAGGTAGCCGTTCATAGACATCTCTTGGCAGCCCAACATCCTGAGATGCTTGGTCTTGAGTGCTTTAGCACGCTAGGCTGAGGGTTTTGCTTCAAACATCCTGTAAAAATACATGGCAGAAATCTATCAATCGTTTAAAATCTCGTAATATACGGAAAGATATAAATAGTTACTACGTTATCTTGTCAGATCTAAAATAGTATTTCAGAAAGGGCAGAAATATGTATATGATTTATAAAATATTGTCGTTATCTGCCAGTCTATTATGGAACGTCTTTCGTAAAAATACTGATAATACAGTTTAATCATTTCGAATCTTATTTTTTAATTTTGAAGGCTTATTTGGCGTGGTATTAAGAAACCTTATGAAGAAAAGTTATGTAAAGTTAAATTATTTTTAAAAAATGTATTTACACATGTTGCTGTAAAAGTGATGGTTTGAACCAAATTACGTGTCATATGAAAAAATTGCATAGTACATAATTAATTTATCATTTTAAGATCTATATGACGATATTTTGATATCTTTGAAATATGCAGATTATGGCGATTTCATTACCTTTTATAGCTACATATGTAGGTAGGAACGTAAAAATTATTATTATTCTTTTAATATAGTGTTGCATACATTTATATGGTAATGTTCTTAGGGTTATTTATTAATCATGATGTTTAATTTCAATTATAATTGAAATTAAATCTATTTCATCTAGTATATCGGTATCGGTCTAAGACATTTCTCATCTTGCCATTTGGTAATAGCCATGTCATTTTCCAGTCTAATTAATTGTAAAAATTTATCGTTTTGCTGATCGACTCCAACTGTTTACATTAACAATGTTTGATTAGCTAATGGCACAACAATAGAAAACGGCATTTAAAGAGACGCAAATAACAAGAAATCATAAATACCGAATCAAAATGACTATAAAACTTTGCAATGCGTTGTTAAATGTACAAAACCTTTTCCTGTTCTATTACGTTAGCATGAGGTTAGTGAATAGCAAAATAAAATTCATGTATCAAAGAAAAATCACTAAATTGCAACTAGAAATAACGAAGCAACCTTGAACTGTGTGATGGCAATCGCGGAAAGGTGACGACGAAGTGTTCCACTCCGTGTTGATATGTCGTTAATCATTAGTTATTTTGACAGAATACAATTTGATACAGACGGTAGAATATCTAGGAGAAATTTTTCTTTTACAGCACAGTTTTGTTTGCACTAACGTGGATCATGTTTCAGTATGGTAATTACGTCTCGCTGAACCTATCAGTCGTCGTAGAACCAATGCATGTCATTATACCAAACATCAATACGTCAGTATGCGACGTTAATTGTGAAGTGACCATTTACTCTCGAATTGTTAGATTCATTATAAAAAATATGGAAACCATAGAAAAATTGCCAAGTAAGCGGAAATAAATTATATCATATATTTGATGCAATAATTTTTTAGTTTTTGTGAAGTTATCTTACCGACATGAAAAATTTATGCCAGTGGACTCTGTTGGAAATGGAACCGATAAAGGACTAAAAACAGAAATGCCAAGCTTAGTCATTGGATGTCAACCAGGGTTTGGATACCTCAAAAAAACACATATTTGTGGTATGTACTTTAACGAAACTAAGTTCACGTTATTCACAGACACTCAGTACTATTACCATCTAGTTAAGTTTGGCTGTGAACCATTACTAACTTGATTTTCAAATCTGAAGAAGTTTTAGCACAAACCACTTTATATAGTCAACTCCTATTTAAAAAGTGTAGGCTGAGGTGATACGAAAAGTGTTAGGGAAAGCACGGCACAATTATATATGCATGAGATCCTATTTTAAAATGATTGTTATTTCAAAGGTATTTGAAAAGGTAATTTAATCGCAAATTAGAAACCATGTCCGCTTAAATAAAATACTTCCTGAGATACATCAGGATTTAGACCTGGACATAGTTGTAGCACTGCTCTGCTGAAGGTCACTGATGATGTACATCGGGCTTTGGATAAAGGATTGTCGACTATACTTGTATTAATAGATTATTCCAAAGCCTTTGATGCACTAAATCATGACATTTTACTTGCTATGCTTCACTTTATAGGTTTTGGTGACACTGCGGAAAGCTTTATATCAAGTTAAGTGACTAATCGTCAACAAGCTGTTAAATGCCATAAAAAAATTTCGGAATTTTGAAACATTAAGTAGAGAAGTTCCTCAGGGCTCAATCGTGGGTCCTCTCCTTTATATAATCTATGTATCACGTTTTTCAGAAATTATTAACAATGTTTCGTCTCATATGTATGCGGATGACATGCAGTTGTATTACTAATTTAATCATAGATCTCTTACATCTGCCGTAAATCTAATTAAGGACGAATTAAAAATAATATCGAAGATTTCAGCCGAACATTGTTTGACTATAAATACTGAAAAATCGGCATTTATGTATTTTAGTAAGAATAAGATTAATATTAATGAATTATTATAAGTTTTTTAATTTTTAATATTAATGAAGTTATGGAAATAGGGGATCAAAAAATTTCTCCATCTGAAATGATTAGAAACTTGGATGTTATTCTTGATTATAAATTAAGATTCACAGCACACATATCTCTGTGCATACGGAGCGCGTATGCTGTTCTCAAGTTAATCTACAGTAATCGTTTTGTCATAAATCAGACCCCCATAACTCTTCTTTGCCAAACTTCTGCGCTCTCTATAATGAATTTTTGTGATGTTCCTTATGATTCAAATTTGAAGTTTGTTGATTTTAACAAAATTCAGACATTACAAGATTCATGTTTGCGACTAATATTTGGCATAAACGAAAAGAACACATTTCTCATAAGTTGAATGAATTGGGATGGCTAAGTATGAAAAATCAACGCATGTCACGAAGAATTTGTTTATACCATACTATCATTATTTAAGTTACCTGAGTATCTCTATAACAAAATTACGTTTGCACTAATGTACACAACTTGAATCTACGTTGCTTATGTCACCTCAACATAAAATAGCTGCGTTTAAGAGGTCTTTCACTTATCAAATAACTAACCTCTACAACGCGTTACCTCATGAAATTAAAACTTATTTGTTAACGAGTTTTAAACTGCATGTTAAAAAAATCTTAAACATGGAGTAGATCCCGCTAGGTTTCCATGATCAGTTCCAGGTTGATCTAACTTTGCTGCACATTATGTTGTTAACTTAGTGGTTTCTTTCAATATTTTGTTTTATTTTCCATACAGGTGTTTTGTTTTGGGGTTTACGTGGAAAAGCAGAAGCGGGGAATTTACTCCTCTCAACCGCCCCCCATAAATGTTAAATTTTATACTTGCAAATATTTCAATGAATAAAGGCATTATTACTATTATTATTATTATTATTGCTATTGTTATTATTATTGCTATTATTATTATATTTTTTATTTTTATTTTTAGTACTATTTTGGTGCGTCGACAGCTGCGGTCTTTGGCACCATTTCTACGTAGGCATACTATATTTTGTTAAACATATTTATTGCTTTTAGAAACAGTATGAAATTACCCATCTGACCTGTATCAAAGTTGTCTTTCAGATTTCCCGAAATCATGTACATTTCTCGCAATGGAGTGTACATAGGACAGATACAAACAATGTGCTCCACAGTTAAGGCTGCTGAACATCTATTGCACAATAGTGGCGGTTCTCCCTCCAGAAGGTGTTTGTGTGTTATTGTTGTATGCCTTATTCTTAGTCTATGAAGGATACCCCTTTCCTTTCTAGATGTTGGAGACAAAGGTTTTCATCCATTGGTGGTTCTTTGCAGTCGTCATAGTTGACACCACGTGTGCTTCCATAACGCTTTTATTTTGTCTTTCAATTGTTTTTAAAGTCACTAGAGGTAGTCATCTGTGCTCTCTCCGCCGTTCCATTTCCAGTTTCTATTGCTACACGACGGGCTAAATTGTCTGCTCTTTAGTTACCTTCGATCTTAATGTGGCTAGGTATCCATAAGAATGTATCACTATATCCAGTGGTATCCAGGTGAGCAATGATTGAAATTATCATTTGTACCAGTGGGTCCTTATTATACGGGTTCTGCATACCGCGTAAAGAGCTTTCGGAATCACTTTCTATTGTGATCTTCTTCTGCTTAATTCACATTTCAGAGTAACGGAGCGCTTGCCAAATGGCAAATAATTGTGCAGTGTATACAGATGTGCGCATGAGCAACGACCATTTATATTCGTTGTTATTTATATATAACGCACATCCCACTCCTTCTTAGGTTTTAGAGGAATATGTGGTCTTTATACACATTTAATAATTCTTTACATTTTACTCGGTAGGTAGATGGGGATGTCTCTTTTTTACTATAAGTTCCTAAGTCACAACGAATCTTAATTGACGGTATAGTCCACGGAGGAATTTCAAGTGGTTCCAACTGCAGCATATTTGAAACTTGCTCGTTCAGGGAAGTGAGAGCATTTTTGAAGTTCCACCAAACTAGTTTGTATAATCCTTTCCACTCTTGTAAACTCGCATCATTCCTAAATAAGATTGTATAATTACGATGGCATATTTGCGCTTTTATTTTAGACGAATAATTTAGGATTCGATATTGTTGATGCAAACCGATGGGCATAATGCCTGCTTCACATGATAGGCGGTCATGTGGGCTGGTATAGGATGCTTCCAAACAATACCTGATAGCAGCACTTTGAATAGATTTAAGTGGCTTTAAAGTACTGTTAGACGCAGAAGAATAAGCTTCACAGCCGCAGCCCATCTTCGTTCTTATTAGTATATTGTACATCCTTATTAGAATCCATGGATCTGCGCCCTATTTAGAGCCCGCCAATAATCTTATCGTGTTTAATTGCTTTTTTGCATCTTATTATCATTATTATTATTATTAGTATTATTATTATTATTATTATTTTATTATTATTATTATTATTATTATTATTATTATTATTATTATTATTATCATTATTACCATTACTATTCGTCTGGCGCTCGACGTGATCAGACGTTACTAACGTATTTTCTCGAAAGTTAATAAAAATCGTTCATATTCTTACGTGTATAGTATAGTAATTACAAGTATTGTGGTTAAAAAATTAATGTGCTTTAATAAATATTTGTTAAAGTGAATTAAAATGAAGTGCAATCATTGTAACGACGATATTAAAGCTGAAGAAGTCAAATATCACGGCTGCAATGGCGATTTCCATTACAAATGTTCAATATCTAAACAAACACTTCCTAGTAAATCACAATCATCAAAAGAAGCTTTGAAATGTCACTTCTGCAGGGAGAATAGAAGAACCACATTTCATGGATTAACATCAGGGAACGTAATTGATCGAGATAAGGAAAGTTCCGAGGTGGATGTAGATGCAGATGTTAGTCTGAGTTTAAACCGATTCTTTGATTCAATTAGATATTCGATGCAGATTATGACATAAAAAATTGGTTTATTAAATACGGTAATCAATGATAACGTACAGGAAAATAAAATAATGAAAGAAAAGATTGTTGATTTAAGCTCAACTGTGAAAGAAATAGTACGTGAAAATAAATCAATGAAGGATGAACTGGTTTCATTAAAACAACTAGTACAGGAAAAAGACAAGCAGGTAGAAATGTTATCATCACGTATTGGTAAATTAGAACAAAATAAGAAGCGAAAATACATAGAAATTCATGGAGTTCAACGAACTAGAGAGACTTCACCAGAAAACAAACTTTTGAATATTTTAGAGAATATTGGTTGCAATGACATTGGGCATAAGTTTGTAAATCACGTGTCATTAAAAAATTCAGATTTGTTGTTAGTAAAGCTTATCGGAAGATCAACGCAAGGTTACTAATAGGCCATTTTTTAATGAATGCCTTACAGTGGACAATATGATTCTTTTTTTTTATGATTGTGGACCTGAACAGGCTAAATAAGGCCTATCGTGCTAAATCACTCAAGAACACTTAGGAGGATGGATAGAGGGATAATGAATTGCCAATAGATGCCTATGAACAGCTACCTTAAATTTTCTCATATCATAAGTGAGAGGAAAACAGGAACTAGGGAGATCATTCCAGAGTTTAGAAGCCGTGTAGAAAAAAAATGTGCATACTGATGATGTGAATTAGCGAACCGAGTATTTCTCGCAAAGATAGCCCGAGATGGTATCAAAGAATTTAATTCAGCAGCACAATAGCGGTTGTAATAACGATAATACAAAGAAAGAACTGAAACCATCCTTCTATGCTCAAGGGACTGTATGTGAGAGGTTAAGGACGGGTCATTTATAAGCCTAATCGCTCTCTTTTGAATACGATCAACGATATCGAGAGCGTATTGGGGAGCACTAACCCAGAGGTGATAATTATATTCCAGATGAGGCCGAATTTGGGCCTTATACAGCAGAAGGAGTTGTCGAGAGGTAAAGTACTGCTTAGATCTGTACAAAAAGCCTATTTTACGAGCAGCTGTTTTGGTAGCTGACAGAAGATGGTCAACCCATGAGAGATTTGAAGATACAGTCATACCCAACAGAGTAATAGAGTCTGAAAACTTAAGAACTGAGCCATTCATACTTACAACAGGAAATGATCGATCTTTTTTGGCGGACATAAGGCAACACTGAGTTTTGTTAGCATTAAATTTAACTAGAAATTAAATTTAACTAGATTCTGTTTAAAGAAGCTAGGAAAAGGGCGCAAATGTATAGATACAAATTCGTTTGGGTGAAGAATGGACGAGTGTTAATAAAGAAAGACGAAAATGATAAGTTGATAGCTGTGAATTCGTTAAATGACCTAAATAAATATGTCAATTAATAAAATTATTGTGATTTAGAACTCAAAATAGAATTATTTTAATTTGTGGACCATTATAAAAGTTACAGTGAAAAAGATTATTTTTAGTTAGTTTTGTATAGGTGTGTTTATTTATTTGAGAATATATTTTTATTTTATCTAAAAGGTTATGAACTCAGAAACAGATATTGAAAATAACTTAATATCATTTAAAAATTGCAATAATTTGAATGAATGGAAATCTTTTACCCAAACAAACGCTACTAATAAAAAGTCATTAATATTTTACACTTAAACATAAGATCAATAAAAAAATACTTTGACGACTTGTTAATATTGCTAAAAATATATGAATTTGAAATAGTATTATTATCTGAAATTAAAACTACCGCGGAATATGAAGCTTTTACAAAATTGAAAATTATCTATGCACCACGAAATATAGAAAAGGAAAAGCGGGAGGGGGCTTATCTTTTTATATTAAGGATTATTTTACAATTAAAAATATTGAAATAAACTCTTGTGAATTTGAGTGTATAAACAATTTACTTAATTTTCCCGATACATACAGTAAACTGCAATTATTATTCGTGTATAGAGCTCCAAGTAAAAATGTAAAGAACTTTATTTCGGAAGTAGACAATGTTATTAAAAATAGTGGCTGTAAAAACGTAATTATGATAGGTGATGTGAACATAAACTTACTGGATCGCGATAACTGAATATGAAAATATATTATGCGGAAGAGGATATTCCTGTGCTATTAACGGTGTTACAAGAGAAGAGATAAGAGATGGTATCGATCATATTTATTTAAGGTCAAGTTTCATGAATGTTAAATCTGCTGTAGTACAACATTAAATATCGGACCATTATCTGCTTTGTTTAAAATTAAGTAATAATGCAGTAAATTTATCAACTTGTGCAACAAACCATATGAAGAAGAAATATAATGAGAAAAATCAAATTAGAAAGCCAAACTGGGACAAACTAGAACATGAAAACGTTAACCAATTTTCAAAAAATGTTGCAAATATGTTTAATAACTGTAACAACTCTTTTTTTGTGTTGTATAAAATATACCTCAATTTAGGATCTTTCCTTCATTTAGTTCTAAATACAAGAAAATTTTAATTATTGAAATATTGGTATGAGGTAGGCAACTTAATTTGCATATCTTCACATATTAATTCTTTATATATATTTCTGTAAGGTATATTCCCATAAACTGTTTTCTAGTCATTGAGTTGCGCAATGCATCGTGACTTAATTCTTTAAGCAATGCGTCTGCGTTAAGTTAATCTGCTGATATCTTGTGCGCAGAACAGCATCATCTACTTCGAAATCCTCCATTTTTCACTTCCTGTTTAATGTCGAAGCATGAAGCTGCTTTTTTTTTATTTTATTTAAATTTATGTGGAAAACGCCATCAATTTGGTGGTAAGAGATATTTTTAATACATTCACATAAAATTTATAGCATTTTGTTCTTTTTAGGGGTTTTTCTTGACGTTTTTTTTTTACGTTTTAATAACGTTTTTACTTTAATTACACGTATATCATTACTTCAATTTACAACGTAATTGCATCTTGAGTACGCATTTGAATTTATTGTTGCGTACATTTTTCGTTTTATGATCGCAATTTTTTTTGTGAATGGATACTTCCAAATAATGCAATAAGAAGTGGATTTAAAAATTTTAAGAAGAAATTATACGGATTTTTTTTTAAAGATAATTTAGTTTGGGTGTGGCTGATAACATTATGTCAAGATTGCACCATGATGACGCAAGAATGACTTCATCCTGTTAACCTCTCCGTATTCATATTTAGATACCAGTGGTTGTCAAAAAGAAAAGTTTGTGTACAAAAATTTATAAGGTATTTATGTAGTGTTTTATTTAGTACTTTAAGAATAATTTTAAGACCTTCATTATTTCATCATTACATTTAATTCAATAAACATTGTCTGTATCTTGTTATTTTTTACATTTTTGTCAAGTCGGTTTAATTGTCCCGATAATTTAAAAAAAGACAATTTGGCGCCCGAGATAAGTTCATTTTTTTACATTCTTTATTATTAATGGTAAGTGGTAATTAAGCAAATCATTTTAGTGAACCAACCCTATTAATCTACCGATGAGCCAAAGGCACAATTATAAGTGGTGTAAGGTTAGTATTTTTTGGATAACTTACTTTATTATTACTTTATTATTATTTCAAAATTTTGTATACTACACCTACGTTACACACTTTATTTTTTATATAACATCTACGCACAACATTCAACTGTTGGTGTTCAAAACCTTGGTAAAAGAAGCGTTGGAAAAATATGGTTTACGGAACAGCTCTATAACAAAATTAAGGAACGTGACAGGTTGTTTAAAAAATTGAAATCCTCACCAAATAATTTAGAATACCACAATGCGTATAAAAAATTTCGGAATTGTCTTAACAACGAAATACGTAACGGGAAAAATAAATATTTCCACACGAGAGTTGTCACTAATATGCGAAATACAAAGACAATATGGGAAGAACTAAATCACGTATTAACAAGTAACAAAACTAAAAACGTTAATATGAAAATAATGTCTTCAATGGGACAAAAGTATAACAAAGATCACATCGTATCTAAATTTTCAGAGACATTCGAAAACCAAATTGAAGATTTAATAAAAACTTACCAACATAAGATCGACATAGATAACACCACATGTGAGACAAATTGCAACTTGTATATACATCTATCCAACGAAAATGCAATTGAAAAAATAATACATCGCCTGAATATTAAAAAATCTCCCGGAATCGACAACATTGACTCAAAAAATAACGTTAATAAATTCAAAAAGTTAATTTATAAACTCTTAAATTATTCATTAAAACAAGGAATATTTCCTGACAATTTAAAAACCTCAGTAGTTCGACCAGTGTTTAAAAACGGAGATGCAACTGAGTTTGGTAATTACCGTCCTATAAGCATATTATCTACAATTGGCAAAATACTTGAAATACATGTGTTCAGCACTTGAATAGTTATTTAAAAGAAAATAAAATAATAAACCACAATCAGTATGGCTTTCAACAAGGCAAAAATACGGAGCAGCTTTTGGTACGTGTCACAGATTTTATTAATAATCACTCGGATGACAATAAGTATGTTATCGCGGTGTTTATCGACATGACTAAAGCATTTGATACTGTGAATCATAAAATTCTTATAAAATGTATGGAAAAAATTGGCATTAAGGAAACACAACTACAATGGTTTAAAAGTTATCTTAGTACCCGAAAATATGTCATTAAGGTAGAAAATGCCATGAGTGAGGATAAAGTTGTGAAACACGGAGTACCTCAAGGTAGCAACTTGGGACCTATTTTATTCTTGATTTACATTAATGGAATATTTCGACAAGTTACACAAGGTAAATTTTATATGTACGTAGACGTTGCAGTGTTAATGTACTCATATCAGGATATAAATGTTTGCCAAAAAGTCATCCAAAAACAACTGAACCATCCATGAAGACGGATGTATAAAAGAAATCTGTTTCCTAACGCCAAGAAAACCACAACAATAATCTTTTCAACATCTCATATGACGAAATTGGGGAAAATAGAAGTGATAATGAACAATGATCAATGTGTAGTAGAAGAAAGTAAATGCAACTGTACCAAACTTAAAAATGCAGATGAAGTTAATTACCTGGGCTTAATAATAGACTCCAAACTAATATATAAAACACATATAGATTATTTACATAACAAAATAAAGAAAATGGCAGGTATATTTTACTTACTATCACGATATGCCAATACGAAGACAATAGGAATATTATACAAAGCATTGATTGAATCTGTTCTAAGATATGGCGTCCGTGTGTGGGGATGTGCAGATGTCACGTACATGAAGAAGCTTGAACGTGTACAACTAAAAATCTTAAAATTAATTAATGGTAACACAAACCTAGATAAACAACATTTATTACAAAAAGTTAAAACTCTTACGCGTTCAGGATTCTACTATTACCAGAACTTACTCTGCGTTTTAGTGAAAGTGAATACAAACTGCAACTAAGACACAATTACCATACAAGAAACAGTGAAGTTATAGAATGGTTAACCAATTTACAATGAATAATTAAAAAAAGAGACTGCTACGAAATTATGTGTTTACCGTTAAGTCTGAATTGTAATCGCATTTTTATCTATTTGTATGCAATGATTGTGTTACAAATTGATATCACAGCGCCAGCATAATATTTCTTGTAATTATAAAAAGCATAAAATGTAATAATTAACAAACGTTATAAGAACGGAATCGACCGATAAGTTAACTTTAACTTGTATGTATGCTAAATAAATAAATAAATTCAAATTAAAAAAAATTATATTGGGTTTAAACTGGGTAGCGTTTATTAAAATTAACGTTTCACCTACATTCACGGCAGACATTATCAGAGTAGGTATGTTAAAGTATTAATATTTTTGATAACTTAACAATATTGTACTGTATTAACAATATTAATACTTTTATATTTTCTAATGATGCCTGTCGTAGATGTAAATGAAACGTTTTAATGAAAACATTTCACAATTTGATCCCGAAATAGCAAACATTATAATCAAAAATAACTGTAAAAGTTTAAACAATTGATCTTATTAAACCAAACTATTTTAGGTACTTCCTCTGCACTTGATTAAAATAAGCTTTTTTTAATTGGAACAAATAAAAAATAAACCAATATAGTAAAACATGTTTTTTGTTATAATTTATTTTCAGGCATTTAATCTAAGTGCACATTATAAATAATCAATAATTACAACAAGGTAACAATAATACTTATTTCTGTACCAAGGGTATATTACTTTTATGTCATATTAGTTCGTTATTGCATTCACGATATAAATATTTAAAAAAATGTTACATAAAATTAGAAAACGAGAAAAGTTTCTGTAAACATTTCAGAGATACAGCGTGTTTTAGTTGTGAAAAAAATTACTTTTTTACGATAACATTCCGACTCAGAAAAGGTAATTGCATGATGAGAGTTAAATTTTGATATAACTATCACATCTCAAACATTTTCCTGTGGCCTAGTTTTTAGGACGGTGTTATACTTCAACGACCCTAAGTTAAACGCCACTGGTTGGAATATTGTTGAAATACTACGGTTAGATTAAAATTTAGCATTCATCATGCAATCTCACTTACTTGATTAAATTTTAATTCACAAGACAGAATATCTCCTGTAATAGAACAATTAATTTTTTTTCACCCTCTTAGACGGCATCACATATTATTTTGTTACTTTCATCATTAATTAGATAGTAATATAATCTGAAAATGTAAACTTGATACTATGCGCTCGTTTCCGAGAGCAAGGATAAAGGGTTGATCTCAATTATCACCCTTAGACGGCAGTTCCATCACATATTATCTTTTACCTTTATCATTACCATTTTTAATTAGATCTGTCTGCTGTATAAGGTCCAAATTTGACCTCATTCGTCTCGCTTATGGTATGAAAGAATTTCAGCTAGCCGTTCATAGGCATGTCTTGGCAATTCAATATCCACGGTAGGCTAAACTTAGTTCAGATTATTAAAAAAGAAGATAGTAATATAATCTGAAAATGTCGACTTGGTACTGTGGTTCAGCGGTAAAGGTGCAGACTAGTAAGTGAAAGGTACCAAGTTCGAATCTGGGAGTAGTCAAACGCTTGGGAAAAAGTCATAACATATGAATTCGACTCAAGCGCGAAAACAGTCCTTCTCAGGACTGAGCCTGATGACAGAAGCAGAGTCCGATTCCGAAACGTCGCGCTCAAAAAGCAAAAAATGTGGAAATAGGCCGATCAACTCAATTAATATTACGAATCCTGAATCTATAGCATACGCAAGAAACGGATTTTGCATAATTCCTCTCCAAGATGAAGGTGAAATAGAAATTAATTTCCACCAACAGAGTAAAGTAGACCCTTTAACTAACTTTGAAATAAGTAACCCTAAAATCGATAATAAAGAAATTGACGTTAATAAAGCAATTAGAACATAACACATGAGTCCACAAGGACAAGCCGAAATTATAACACTATGTAAAAATTATCGTGATGTATTGTAACCTTTTAAATAAAATTAAATTATCGCCAAATTGTAATAACAATAATGTAGATAAAATAATGAATAAATAAATATATAAAATTAAATTATCGCCAAATTGTAATAACAATAATGTAGATAAAATAATGAATGTGCCGTTGACTCATCGGTAGATTAAGATAGAGAGAGTTCCAATTTAGATCTTGATTAACCTACCTGAAATGCGGCTTGTTTCTCACCTGCTTAGTTATTTTCATTTCTCTAATTACTAAAAAATGCAATGTAAAAAAATTATAAAATATAATTAAATGAATTCTCGGGCACCATGTTATCTTTGACAAGGAATAACAAAACCTATTTAATGAACATTAAAAGCTTTCTAGTAATAACAAAAAATAACAATATGCAATAAAGTTTATTTACCAAATTTATGGATAATAAGGAGAGGAAGAAAAAAAGGTTTTTTTAAAGCTAAGCTTAAAAACTAAAAAATTCACCACTATATAAATACCTCTGTATAATGGTTTTCTAACCGACAGCTTCCAGTGTTCATTTTGGATACGGAACTGTTAACTAGTATGATAGCGTTTCACAACGTCCTTGCGAGTCTTGTAATAACGCAATTAACCATGTATTTGTAGAAATTTTCAATCCAATAAACTTATTGTATTATTCCCATTAAAGATTATTACGTATACAAGTTCAATGAATAAAAAAAGGCGTACTTAAAAGTAAGTACTTAAAAAATGCATACTTGAAAAGTGAGTAATTAAAAAATTAAAAGGTGGTAAAAGGTGGTAAAAAGGTGGTAAAAAGGTGCCTAAAAAAAAGCAAAGGCTTTAGCTTTAGAATATAATGAGAAAAAACAAACTTACCACCAAAATATGATGGCACACTTTATAAAAAATTAAGTAAAAATCATTCTTATTGCTGTTAACAGTCAACATTAACTGAATTACAAAAGCGTTCTCAATAACTCAAGTATATTTAATATTCACGCTTGCGCGAATACAATAATATAAATCCAATTTTTTAAGAAAGGGAACTAAAACTATTTATGTAATATTACACCCAAAAGATTTGTTCTAGAAAATGCCAATTAACTTGCCAGTTTTCAAATCTACACATTAATAATTAAAAACTTTTCTAATATTATGCCAAATAGATGAACGATTCTTAAATTAATGTACTTTTTAATACAACCACAAAAAAAGGTTGTTACACACCCCCTTCTAAAATTTGGACTCGGAGATCACCAAAGCGGAGATTCCAAACACTAAGCTAATTAAAAATATAGGCAATATTGAAAAAATAACAAGAAAATGTACGAAGAAGTACGGAAAATGTGGTGACGTTGGTCAGGAAAGACCCCTCGCAACACCCAAAAAAGCTAATGACGCGCTACCACCCGCACACGCCACTAGTCGAGAATCAAGGACCCGAAACCTTAAATAAAGTAAAACTTTAACTGGTGGGGTTAGTGAAGCAAACCACCATCAGAAGAGCAAAATGAGTATCCGGTAAAAAATTTGATTCTAAGGTAAAAAACGAACGTAAACCGTAACCTACCATGACCTGAAGGGACAGTGGGCAGAGAACCCGGAAACGGTCATCGTGCAACTTCATAACAAATCAAGGCTAAACGCCACTCTACTCGAGAGTATAAGTATTAAAAAAAAATCCTTGCGGACTAACAATAAATAATCGCGAGATTTGAGGTCGAGAGAGAGTGGTTCAATTACCCTACCCCGGTGGTCTCAAACCAAGCCTCCTAGGTACATAACACAACTACCACATTCACGTTCGATAAGTAAGTCAAAATCGGTAAACCCAAGATACGACTATTTTCATGGCAAATTAGCTCAGGATGCTTCGTCGTGGAGAACAAGAAAGGCCACTCTACCCTTCACGAGATTCAGGTTTCATGTTGTTCCACAGTCATCGTCCAAGACTCAACATACCCTAACTAACACGCACATTTTATAAATAAATCGAAATCTAGGTGAGATAGCAAAGAGAAAGATGATGCACTCTTACGAACACAACAACCCCCTCCTAAAACTACCAAAACGTCATAATCAGGAAGTGAACTAATCGAGGTTGACACGAGGCGAACCGAAGTCCTCAAGCACCGTCCAAGAATAGTAACACTACACAAATCAGGAAAAATAAAATAATTAAATTAATCAAAAAATAAAAATGTATAGAAGCATTGCTAGTTTTCTTATCCATGGTTATGAGTTTTACACGTCAAATTAACGATCAGAGGTAAACTCAAAATAGTTATCTTCAATTTTACTATTGTAACAATAGCAAATTGTAAATCCAATAAAGGAAGATAATCTGCCTGAGAACTAATGTCCCACAAAGTCGGCAATTCAATCACACAATGGGATCTAAATATCAACCATCGTGCTAAACAAATGTAGCAAGAATCATGCTAACAAATGTAAAAAAAATAATTAAGTGGTTTGCAAAGCCACAACAATATAAAATAAAATAATGTGCGAAATAAGCACAAAATAAAATTATTTGAAAAAATTATCAAAATAATTAAAAAATATAAATAAGAAAACCAGAATGTAAAAATACTAAAATCGAAAAATGATTAAAAAGAATACTAAAAAATAATAACTAATGAGGTTTTAAATCCTTAACATGAAAAACACCTAAGGGTTTATTATCAATAGGGGTGGCCAATCGGTACGTAGTTGGACCTACCACCTCAATAACTTTTGCTTCAACAAATTTTGGAGCTAACTTTTGACTATAATTTTTAGTCGCATCAGATAAAGTAAAATTCTTTTTCCAAACCAAATCGCCAACGTTTAATTTCAACGGACGACGTCGCAAATTGTAAGATTTTGAATTTCTTTCGTAAGCTGCATGTAAATTTTGTTTAACATGTTTAAAAATGGGTGAAAGTTCATTTAAATCTTGAACTAATTGTTCACGGTTAGTAATAAATAAATCATCCTCTTTGAAATCCTTTAGTCGACCATAAAAATCTCCAGAAATAGGAACTGTCCGACCAAACGCCAAAAAGGAAGGTGAAAATTTCGTAGACTCATGAACAGCATTACGATTTCAATTAAAAACATTTCAACATAGAAGAAGTACAATCTAAGAAAATAACAAATGGAATTTACACACAAATAACACAAAAATATGTTAAACTTTCGCATCTAAACTACTACCATTAAATTTTAAATATAAAAACATAAACGGAACTCTCAAAAATTTGTAAATATTCCAATTAATTTGGAAAAAAGCTTAAGCAGGAATACTAACTAAAGTATTAATATTGTCATTATGTGACAAAGAAATAAAATAATCTAAATTTGTAATTCATTTCAAAGTTTTCGTTAATAGATTCAATAAATTCTAATAAATCGTTTCATAAAGTCAACAATTGATCATGTAAACATAAAAATTCAAAAATTCATTATCAAAAGTAATGTAATTCAAGCGTTTCAAAATTAAAATAAATGTATTAACAATTGAATATGATTTAACTTTTCCTTCAATAATTCCAATTCTACTGTTTGATTTATATCGCACTTTGGGTATGAATCAAGCAAATTTGGATTGATCTTTTCTGCATTTAACAAACGTCTTAAAATTTTTCGCTTCTCTACTACAGTCAACGCTTCCGCTCCAATTACATTCCTAAACTGTAATTCGACAAATAATTCATCACTATAAAGAACATCAACTAAATAATTTACAGTTGACATCGTAACATATTATATAACACACTCAATAAATTTCCTTATAAAAACACATAAAAGACCAAGCGTAAAACAATAAACCGTAACACTCCTTAAAATTATTTCAACTCTACATAAACAAACCAAAATGAAAACAACTAGCATTAGAAACAACAGCTATTCAGGCCCCTTTTTCGAGCCCCAGTGTAACATTAACACAAATGAATAAAAACAATAAATTTCAAGCAATAAAAATCAAAGTCAAGTAATAAATTTCAAGTCCCTGCTCGCCCGCGCCAACTTGTAACAACAATACAAATTGTATATAACAATAATGTAGATAAAATAATGAATGTGCCGTTGACTCATCGGTAGATTAAGATAGAGAGAGTTCCAATTTAGATCTTGATTAACCTACCTGAAATGCGGCTTGTTTCTCACCTGCTTAGTTATTTTCATTTCTCTAATTACTAAAAAATGCAATGTAAAAAAATTATAAAATATAATTAAATGAATTCTCGGGCACCATGTTATCTTTGACAAGGAATAACGAAACCTATTTAATGAACATTAAAAGCTTTCTAGTAATAACAAAAAATAACAATATGCAATAAAGTTTATTTACCAAATTTATGGATAATAAGGAGAGGAAGAAAAAAAGGTTTTTTTAAAGCTAAGCTTAAAAATTAAAAAATTCACCACTATATAAATACCTCTGTATAATGGTTTTCTAACCGACAGCTTCCAGTGTTCATTTTGGATACGGAACTGTTAACTAGTATGATAGCGTTTCACAACGTCCTTGCGAGTCTTGTAATAACCCGATTAACCATGTATTTGTAGAAATTTTCAATCCAATAAACTTATTGTATTATTCCCATTAAAGATTATTACGTATACAAGTTCAATGAATAAAAAAAGGCGTACTTAAAAGTAAGTACTTAAAAAATGCATACTTGAAAAGTGAGTAATTAAAAAATTAAAAGGTGGTAAAAGGTGGTAAAAAGGTGGTAAAAAGGTGCCTAAAAAAAAGCAAAGGCTTTAGCTTTAGAATATAATGAGAAAAAACAAACTTACCACCAAAATATGATGACACACTTTATAAAAAATTAAGTAAAAATCATTCTTATTGCTGTTAACAGTCAGCATTAACTGAATTACAAAAGCGTTCTCAATAACTCAAGTATATTTAATATTCACGCTTGCGCGAATACAATAATATAAATCCAATTTTTTAAGAAAGGGAACTAAAATTATTTATGTAATATTACACCCAAAAGATTTGTTCTAGAAAATGCCAATTAACTTGCCAGTTTTCAAATCTACACATTAATAATTAAAAACTTTTCTAATATTATGCCAAATAGATGAACGATTCTTAAATTAATGTACTTTTTAATACAACCACAAAAAAAGGTTGTTACAGTATTTTATAACGAAAACTGCGACTTATCATTTACTAATGCAATTAAACACACAATAAAAACTGTGGATGAAGATCCCGTATTCTGTAAACAATTTAGATATCCGTATCACTTAAACACTGAAATACAAAATCAAATACGGAAACTTTTAGATAATAAAATTATTAGACCAAGTATTTCACCCTATAGCTCCCCGGTATGGATAGTATCAAAAAAATGAGACGCTAGCGAAAAAAAGAAGTGACTTTTAGTGGTACACTTTAGAACACTTAACGAAAGAACCATAGAAGATAAATACCCGTGACCCCAAATTGATGAGATAGACAGTTTAGGGAAATGCGTTTATTTTACCACCCGTGATTTAGCACAGGGTTTTCATCAAATAGAAATGGGCCCAATATTAATTGAAAAGGCTTCTTTTTCTGTCAATCACGTAGACTGCGAGAACGTACGCATACCTTTCAGATTAAAAAATTCTGCAAGCTCCTTTCAACGCGTTATGGACCACATTCTAAAAGAACACCTTTATAAACATTGTTTTGTTTACACGGACAACAGTCATATTTTCGAAATCTTTACAAGAACATATAAATCACCTCAAATTAATTTTCCAAAATTTAAGACAGTACAACTTAAAGATAAAGCTAGGTAAGTCAGAGTTTCTGCGTAAAGAAGTTGCCTTTTTAGGACACATAATAACACCTGACGGCATTAAACCCAACCCCTCTAAAATACAATCCATTCAACAATACCAATTACCTAAAAATACTAAAGAAATTAAAGCTTTCCTAGGATTGGTAGGCTATTATAGACGGTTCATTCAAAATTTTGCGAAAATTGTTTACTGATTTACCAAATGTCTTAAGAAAGGGTGCAAAATCGATATTACAGACTAAAATTATATAGAAGCTCTCAATAGGTGTAAAGAACTTTTGCCAAATGCCCCAAATCTTACTTATCCCGATTTTCAGAAGACTATATAACCACCGCTGCTTTAATTATAGCCGTGGGTGGAGTGCACGATCATTGATTTATTCTCGTGATACACTCAAGGTTACTATATTGAAGATACAAGTATAACTGTTTTAAAGTAAACTACGTCACTACTTCTCTCATCATGGGTATCCGCGAAACCAACTATAATCCCAGTTCAAATTTACCTGTAGAACGAGTTCATTCTACACTGCTTGAAAAATTAGTAATAGCAAAATTACAAAATAAAAACGAAGTTGCAAAAGACCTCATGACTACAGTACTCACGTACAATCAATCTATCAACTCTAGTACTGGATATTCCCATTTTGCCCTCCTATATGGCCCGTACGAAGTTCTGCCTTTTTATGAGTTGTTATATCGTAAACAACCTAAAAAATAGTAACAGGTATCTAGAAAAAGCAAACAGTGATAAAGAGATAGTAGAGTTTAATGGACCAGTAGCTTATTTCACCCGGCAAAAGATAAGAAAAACGGACCCATACTATGATAAAGTAAAGGTAATCTCACTAGACATCAATAAAATAACAGGAATTCGTGAAAATTCACGTAGAGTTGCTTATATTCACACCAGAAAAATAAAAAGAACTAAACGAAAATTGTCTTTACAGGATCACCCTGTGCAGCCAGAGCTAGGCCCTTCAAGTCGATACTAATGGCTGCTTTTCAGATATGTTAAGTGAGACCAAACTCTTAAATCAGTACCATAAATTTTATTTTTACCTTAATATAACCGATTTAAGATTAGGATATAATAAATTATTAAGTAATAATCCTAGATTCTGTAACAACAAATTCACTATATTTTGCATTAAACGAAAATTGTGACTCAATTGAGGACCAGTTTGCAAAATTCCATTCTACGAGTAAACGATCACTTATAGACGGATTAGAAACCGTAACTAAGTATATCACAGGCAATCCCGACAATAATGACTTGATAGAAATTAATCAAAGTTTAGAAATGCTGTTTACAAGTCAAAACGAAATTGTAAAACAAATTAATAAACACACTTCTTTTACTGGTCACATTACAAAACGTTATACTACAAATTTTAATATAATGCAGAATAACTTAAATTTATCTATACAAGCAGTAAATAATATGAGTAACTGTTTGATACCCTTCAAAGTATTAAAAGAACGATTTCATTAGCCTCTTCTGGAATAACTAACCTGGAAATTATCTCAAATTCCGAATTAATTCAAATTATTAACCATTTAAAATCAATTTACAAGTAAGCAGAATTACCTGAATGGAATATGAATCACATGATCACAATTTTAGAATTCTCAAAATTTCAAGTCGTCTCTGTAAAAGACATAATAACAATTTTGTACATTACGATCCTAAGACAATCATTTTATCAACACTCCCGTATTTACCCAATTCCTGATTCCGAAAACAAAATAATGATACCACCTTATAAATACCATCATCACGGAGCAACAGGAGAATTATGGACAGACGAACAGTGTAAAGTGTTTAATAATAAAACAATTTGTGCCACGACTAAGCAAATGATGAATTTTATATAACATTAAGGATTGATTGTGCTTATGCTCTAGTTAATAATTATTATAATCTTTATACACAATTAAATAATGGTAATATATTACTATCTTGCCATGCCGACTTACTAGTAACAGAAGAATGTCGTGAACAAATCAAGTCAAGCATGTTGTTACACGTCCAAACCGAACTAGGCGTCGTGTATGCTTACCGAAATAAGCGGGTTGCCAAGCCAGCTACAGTGGATATGGGCGTGGTCGATATAAGGAGTAAAATGATTGAAAAGTAGTTCAAACACCTTACACTTACCATTAATCTACAACTCACAAAGCTCAGTCCGGGAAAAATTGTCTCTAGGCGCCACCACAATCTTAAATTTTGCTAAAATAAATAGTCTTGCGCGGAATGGTAAATTAATCCTATCTGACTATGGATTGTAGCCTACTCAGCAAAATCAATCACCATTCAAACAAATTGATCCAAAAACTTAAGAAAATTCTAAAATACACGAGTCGTCGTAAACTTATTAAACACACCGTGCACAAATGAAAATTCCCAAATCGTAAAACGTTAACTTGAATACTTCTTAAGAATCCCTCGTATACCTGTAAATTTATATTTATAACTGTTATAAAACTTTGAATTAAATAAATATTTCCAATTTAGAAAATTCTATATAAAATAAACGAAATCGGTTTAATAATGAATTGTTATCTCAATAAAATGTTTGTTGATTACTGAATAATTCAAACATAGAGCGGTTAGTGCTTGTATCATCAATAAAATCGTTATAATTTATTAATACTTTATCTTTAAAATCGTACTTAGACATTCATTAATAGGTTTAAACTTTAATACTTCAAAACTGTAATTTATGTTGAAAAAAATAATAAGTACTTTGTTAATATTTCAAAGCTAAAATGAAATTTTGTGATCGATCTAGCTCATTACACAATTTCCAATCGATGCTTAAATTCGAAAGTATGCAAAGACTAATTTCACTTATCAGAAGGTGTAACCAGTTAGGCGTATTACATTAATTAATCCTTTTTCGGTGCGGTAGTTGTAGTCCATATGATCTGATTTCGTAATCCTTTTTAAATTCTTAGATGCACCACGCACAAAACACAAGAGGTAGCCGTTATTCACCCTACGCACTAGGCTGTAGTACTCACTAACCTATGGTTTGTTCACTCGCGTACCTGGTATAGGGGCTCTTTAGCCTAGCATCACATCACCTTATACTGTGATGTTTGCCCTTCAAAACTTTTACTCCAATGGAAAAATGGTTACTTCCATACACACATTAAAGTTCTTATTTGCATTCATACAATCAATTTGGTATTGCTAATGATTATAAACATTCGATGTCAATTATGATCACCAATAACTTAACTGAGCTTTACAAACTTTTATTTCGGTAGCATAAATGGTTACCTTCGGTTCTCTTTTTAATAATATTAGGTCACACGTCCCACAATTGAACACTAATAACAAAATATTTTCTGTGTTAACTTCTAATCTGCCTAAGTACTTTTTATTTCTTGAATAAAATCACTAATGTTTTCCTTCAAATCACAATATATATATATATATATATATATATATATATATATATATATATATATATATATATATATATATATATAATTATTTACTTGTGAATGTCTATACGATTTATCCCCTTATGGGTTAATGCAGTCGCTATACTTGCTCTGCTAAACTATAATTTTCACAAATAAACTCCAACACTACCCATTCTAATGGTTATCGCGCTCGCGCGACCCGTACTTAGAGTAAAACCTCTAACCAAGTAACTAACTCCTCAAATTTGACACTCGCTTATATACCTTTTGCCAGCCATTTTGCAAATACCTCACAATAAATTCGCGCTAAGATTAAAATTCACCTATCACAATTGAGTATTTCGTGCGTTTCTTTGCCGCGTCGAAGGTTCCAACGTGGACGAAGACGCTAACGATGCGATATAAACGTAGTCATCTTGAATTACTTGGTAAATTCACTAAAAGCTTTCCGAAGACGTCATCAATTGCAATTGCATTCACTCTGTAGGTTAACCAGATTATCCCTCAACTGTCTATGCAAATCTCGCATGTAGGCGAATGTTACTTCCGCACATTTTAGCGAACTCCCTCATATTCTATCAACTTCATTCCTGAACATGCATCGATTTAACATTATTGCACCATACTGCAAAATTTCTACAAACAAAAATATGCATACATATTCCTTACTGCACGTTAATAAAATATCAGTATATCATAACTCACTCACTCGTACGTATACAACTATTTCTTTAGTTCGAACTCCTCCATACACAGTAGCATAAAGACCAGTAGTTTTACCAGTGCCGTATCAATAACAAATTTGATCAAAACATTATTTCTCAACCAAATTTAACGCTTTCAAGACGATAATATTTCTACAGCATTCAAATATTCCTTCACACGATAACCAACGCCAGTTCCTGTGGCGTATCAATTATACCAACTTACATTACGCATACACAACAACAAAAAATTCTTTTCATGCAAACTCACTTCAGCTACATTCAAAACACGTTACATACATTATCAAAATACTACATATACACGGTGCATCAAGATAACTTTATAATGTTAAGGATAATGCTTTAATATTCTCAACAACAAATTGCAAAATAGTAATAGACGATCAAATATTCGAGAATACTTTGTGTAATTTTTTATTTCAAAATAACTTGTTAATTAAGGATTATAAAGCAGATAATACTGTAAATCTACAAGTAAAACATTTAAATGATTTCAACAGCTTAAAAGAAGAAACTGAATCGCTAAACATGCCTGTTAACTTACATATTTTAGTACATGTTACAGAATTTTCTATGACAGTGATAATTATGATCATACTTTGTATTGTTTCAATGATGTATGTATTTAGACATAATATACAGTTAGCTTTCCGACGAAAAACCAAACATAACGTTATGCCCTTATCAGAACCTGCATGAAAGATACATCAAAGAACGAAGACGCTCTATCCTAAGGAAGTAGGCGTTATATCCTTTGCTTAGAAACAAAACTGATCTATAAATAAGATTAAACGTAATCATGTCCAAACAGAAAATATTGTTTATTAGCCTATTATCTGTTATTATTACTAAGAAACTAATTACCTATTTGTTTTATTTCAATGTCCAAATTACTTAGATGATAAGAGATATTTTAAAAGTCCATGCCAACATTTTAATCGTCATCTTCATATTAACATGTAAGTTAGTGATATCTCGAATAAAATATTAATATCATTTTGTGATTTAATATAACTATATGCACAATATTTAACTAGGAAAGCGGGTATGGAAAAAAATTCCACCATTATTACACATATTAAAATACTTTTTCAAATTTCACAAGATTGTTTCAACATCTTTAACAATTTTGAAAGATATTATTACTACTGACCAAGATAACTATAAGTGTTATCGAAACGTTTAGAGTGTCTAACTTAAATATAAAAATACACCATAAAAAAACCCAAAAACATAAGCATTTTAATAGGAAATCGGGTATTTTATCGGGGTCCGTCACTGCTTTGTAATGTGCACAGTGTCGTAAGTACTTTATCCACGTTGATATGACAGATAAGTATAGTAGGTAAGTTATTATACTCGTCAAAGTATAATAGATCTCTAGTAATTACAAGAAATAACCGCTGAAAAATATTCCCTGAATACATCAACAATAGTGAAGGTGTGAAAGTTGAGTTTTGATTGTGGGCAAGACAGAATTTTACTAAAAGCGGCTTAAATTTTATGTTTAATTAATTTGAATGTTTTCAGTGTTAAGTAAGTCATAGATACATTTTTTATATTATTTGTAACATTGTGGTGCATTGTCGTGGGTTACACTTCAATTGACATTACTTGTCAAATAATGTACTAGGTCGGTAATAAGTATATCTTTAATATTAACTATGTGATTAAATTGGTTCAAATTACAAAAATGTATGTCAATCATTCAAAATAATGGTGTGATTATCTGTAATATGAATCTTGTTACAATGAGGTATATTAAAGCCGTCTACAATAAGAAATTTGACACTCGAATGGTTCTAGTAGCTCGACAAATAACTGAAAATTATTTAATAACGGATAAAAGATCATTTTTAACGGCAATCGTGAATCCTTCACCCCACATTCACAATTCACTGTTAACGATATCAGGGTTAAGGGCAGTTTCTACAGCACACATATCACACTTTAAGAAAGAAGAGCTGTACAATGGTAACTGTTCTAAGATCAACTCAAACACACACCTTGTAGTTATGTGATCACATGAAACAAAGTTGCGACTTCACAATACAAAGATATTTAGTACTAAAGAAATAAGCTTAAAAATTAGATGTACCACACTTTCTAATTTGACATACCTCCAGAGCAATAAAAACATGTCGATGCAGTATAAAATGTTGTTTATTCCTAGTATCATACCCGTTCACCTGATCAAAAT
Source organism: Vesta saturnalis (assembly GCA_036346205.1). NCBI lineage: Eukaryota > Metazoa > Arthropoda > Insecta > Coleoptera > Lampyridae > Vesta > Vesta saturnalis. Next base: position 1,238,978 of record JARFJB010001586.1, read on the forward strand.
GCTCGACTATTTCATCAAAATATTGCGGCATTAATCCACATTCAATTTTATGGATACACATAAGAGCCTTCCAATTTAAAGATCTTAGCGTTGTGTCGACGCTTATATATTTATTGCACTTTAGTATCACTCGCATTGCAGGGTTTTGCAACATTTGCAATCTGTTTATATCACTTTTATTTGCCAAATACAAGATGGTCCAGCATAATGGAAATGTGGAATAATTATACAATTATACATTGTTTCTCTTGACAGTGTTCTGTTGAATATTTCATGATTTATAATCTACAAAAACAATTAAAATAAAATGTCTGCTAGAGCTCTATTTATCGCTCACCGTGGTCATTAATACGTTATTTTCTTAGATTTTCATAAAGTAAACGTGGTTTTCTTTTACGGTGTAAATTTTACAATAAACAGTATTTATAATCATAATTATGAAAACCTGTAACTGCACTATCGCCATCTCGGAAAAGAGTAATTAATTAAAAGAAATTATTACGGAAATAATTTGAATCAGTTTTAATATTAACTCATACTATTGTAAGAGATGACGCAGGTTTATTCTTTGGTGGCGAGGATAGTATACCTATTTAAGTTAATTATTTACTACTATATTTGTTTTTAAATGTTATTCTTTGTATCTTTGTGACACGGGAATTTATTTTATAGTTATGTTATATATATAAAATGTGGTCTTGTTCAACATTCTAAAATAATTGGCAATTTAAATAAAAATTGTACTGCTTTTACGTACGCCACTGAAAATAGTAGCACTCAATGAAGGAGTTAGCGGTGAAAAGTGCCCGCGTCGCCTCCTAGTTCTTCCGTCAGGCAGAATTACATAAGCTCTATGTCAATTAGTCAATAAACCTCTGAGCCATTTACGTTTCCAGCTTTATTGCGTCCAAAAAAATGGTTCACAAATAGAATAAAAGCTAAAAGTTTATCTTTGTTTGCTCATTTTACAAAACTTGCAAAGTGTTCATGTTTATTTTTTTACATTTTCATCTACTATTTACATTTATTTACATCCTTTCCTAACCTAACCTACACTATCTTCTTCCCTTTTGTCCCCTCTCCCCTTATCTGTCTTCTCCTTTTCCATGTTTCTTCCATCCAATCCGCTATCCTTCCTTCTCCCTCTAGTATTTCTTCTACTGTTCTCCCCTCTTCCTTTAACTCCCTGCAGTCTACCAGAATATGGTTGATCGTCTCGATCTCTTCCCTTCTCCAATATTTGTTTCCCCTCTCTTCGATGCCACATCTAAATATCTTTTATATGTTCTCCATCTTTTCATTTACCTGCGGTATCTCCTCCTCCCTTATTTCCACTTCTAATTTTTCTCCTCCTTTTCTCAACACCATTACCTTCATTCTGTTTACATTTACTTCCCGTTCTATTCTTTTCAAGTAGCTGTCAATCGTTTTTATCATCTCCTTCATTTCTTTTTCTTCCTTTGATGTTAATACTATGTCGTCTGCATATGCCATTGTCCACACTTTCGTGTTGCCCACCACCAAGCCTCCAGGTCTCCTGTGTATACAGCGAACAAGCTTGGGCTCGATGGACATACTTGCCTCAGTCTCTTTCTTGTTACAAATTCATCGCTCAGTTCCCCATTCACACCACTTCCCTGAATCCAGCCTATCCACCTGGTAATAATTTCTTTTCCTCTGTTTCCTTCTTTAACCTTTCTTCTAGCACGGTTTCATATATGTTGTAGGCCGTGTTTAGCAATGTGATTCCTCTATAATTTCCCATTGTTTCTTATCTCGTTTTTTGTGTACTGGGCATATATGTCTTCTCGCCATCTCTCCGGGAATCCTTCCCCTCCATATTTTGTTTGTTTTGTTACCTTTTCTCCCTTATATACCCACTCCTTACCTTGTGTCCCGTCTTCTCCCGCCGCTTTACCTTTTTTCGCTTTCTGTATTGCTTGTATTATGTCCCCTTCTTTTATTCCTGCTCCGTCTTCATATATTGTAATGTGTGTTTGAATGCCCTGTATATATACATATTTTTTTCTTTTCGTTTGTTTTTCTATTTGCTCAGTTCTCGCTTTCCCGCTAACGAAATTTGTTGTTTTTATGTGTCTTCATAAAGTTAAATTAAGTTGATATATCGTTTGCTTTATATTGTATTTCGGATTAGAATTCGTCGTGTTTAAAGTAAATTTCTATGTTAGAATTAATTTAAAAGTGGGATTGAAATTATATAAATTTTCGTAAGGTTTAAAATTAAAAACGTGTTTGTGAATGAGATAAAATTCCAAGTTGGTTTTCATATTAAGTTTCTGGTGCCAAGATTCTATTGCAGCACAATTTACCGATTCACTTTCAATTAAAAATCATCATTACCGGAGATGGCAAGATTTAGCTGAGTTACAATAGGTACTAAGGAAAAATAACTTAACAATAACATTTTATCTCGATTGCTGTGAAAGCTGACGTTGCTTTTGCAATCTGAGGTACCCTTTAGGATTACAGTTCGTAGCATGACGTAATTGCTCTTGATCATTTACGGGAAGGGGCTTATCGTTTCTACCGCGTTTTATAATTCGAATGTATGAGATTGGTTGTCGTTTTTAAAATCAAGTATGGCGTAACTAAAGGAGTTTTGAATAGATGTTCTCAGTTTTGGAATGATGCCTTAAGGGCCAAGGCTCGTTTGCGCTTCGTCGTATACACGAGGGTTGGTACGTGGAGGTAGTGAAACATTTGCGCCTTCGTGGATGTTAAGTGAAGCTATCGTGGAAATTTGATTTTCGTTACCCTTAATTATAGGATTATTTTGTGTCTTCTCGCCTCCTGGAGTATCTACTCTATCGGTGTCGTACATAGCGACATATTCTCGTCCATGGAATTTCGGTTCAGTGTCGAATGGTGCTGGCCCTAACTCCTTTGGAGTTCTATCGCGCCTGGTGTGCGGCCCACAAGTGAATAGTTCAAGTAAAGTAGATGGTTCTAGTGTTAGTTGACGACTTCGTGTAAATGGCTAAGTGCATAACAAACAATTATTGCTGTAAATAAAGGAAGCTTAAGTGTAACCATAATATTCTTCAAGAACTTTGTAAATACCGTTAATAAGAAGACGCCGTTTAAATAAATATACCGAATTTTAAGTTTGAATGAGTAAAATTAATCAAGTAACGCTTTGTAAATAGTTAAAGTTTTGGTTGAAGTAACTGTTATAAATTAAGTTCGAGTCAATAAGATTTGTCATTTGTGAAATTTCACATGGAAAGCATACCGTAAAAGCCCACTGTCGAATTATTCAGTACCTGGCGGACCTGTTGTTCGACCGATTATCGTAGTTCAGAGGAGGAAGAACATCTCTTTGTTGTTGGTGTTATGTAAGGTAACGTTTATTTTATTTTGGTGACAATAATAAAGTGTTTTTTTTTACACTTGCTTGTGTAATCTATCGTATATAGACCTCACAATTTATTGTTTATGTCCTTATTTTTTTTTTGTTGTGCAAATTCTGTGTATCGAAAATTTATGTTACCGATATTTTGTATTATTTCTGTTGTATTTATTGAAAGGTATTTGTTTATAATACATGGTAACTGACCTTAAAGGGCCTTGCAAGCGCCGAGCGAAATTTTATTAGTTTAATTCGAGATTTCTTGTTTTGAAATTGGAAATTTAATGTTTTCTTAGGTAACTGTATCAAAATTTGAGATGTAAATGTCATAATATACGACCATTGTTATTATTAAATTTAATATTAGTCAAGTTGCTTTGGTATGTGTGAATCCTTGCGATATTGCAGGCTCACATTCCATTAATATAAGTAATTTGACTGTAATCTCAGAATATTCAGAATTCACATCAGTTCTACATACATAAAGACAAAATTTACATCGATTGGGGCGTGGTACTCTAGAAAAGTACAGGTCGTAAGTTCAAATCCTACTCGAGGTAAACTTTTTATTTATGTATTTAATAAAATTAATAATAATTTTTAATTGACCATTGTTATTGTTTATAACTGTTTTATTGATAGATATTAATCTATTGTGATTTATCCTCTGTGCTACAATTTTGACGTAAAGTAATAACCTAAACGAATAGAAACATTTTTGATACATTTAGGATTGCTAGTAATTGACGTCGTTTGATGAAAGTTATTTAAGTTTTTTTTTTAAGTAATTAATTAAAGGTAATTTTTTGAGGAATGAGATTCATTATGGTTTGACCTAATGCACTTAGATAACATAGTATGAGTTTGCTGGTCGAACAGCTGATTGTATTTTTTTTGTGCATACGAGGGAAGTTTCGAGATATATTTGAAGTATTTTTATAGGTATCGACTTATCGATTGGAGACATTCTAGTGCCTGATTTGCCGAACAGGTATGTTATGGCAGCTAGGTAACTTATTTCGGAATTTGGGTATTACATCACGATATCGACATTTGATAACTTTTAGGATTTCAATCGCGTTTGTTTAGTTCGTGGCGACGTATATTTTTCGTTTTAATTGAATAATTAAATTTTCGTATTTCCAGTTATTCTTGAGTTAGTTAGGCTAATAATTTTTGACATAGATTTATCGAAATATTTAGTGAGTTTAGGTTTTATTTCGCATTTTACGGCTTTTATATTTAAAGCTTTAGATTTTATTGAAGTTTAGGTGAACCTGGCGTTAATAGTTTTGGAGTAGACTTTGTAGAAGTAGTAGATTTCTGAGTGAACGTTTTGGTTTCCTGTTAGGCCAATATAACATCAGTTCATCACGTTTTCCAGCTATAAATGATTTTAACAGGTGGCGCCTTTTTGATTTTATCTACCGATTTTTGGAGTTGCTACGAGTGCCTTTTACGATCTTTAAGTAAGAACTACGCTCACACCACAGAGCTATGCCATGGCACAAATTGACTTTACGGGCTGGATGCTCTAGTGAGTATTTATCCTGTAACAATATTTCGTATACTTTCTTACTTTGTCTTCCTTCTCCTTTCTGTCTTTACTCCTCCTCCAGCAAGTTCCTAGAATATCTCCCCATTCGTATATTTGTATTCCCGTTTGTGTACATGTTCTCCTCTTTTCTTTCTTTAAATGTTTCCATACGTCTTCTTCCATTTTATGTACTCTATCTGCTTTTCTTGTTTGTTTTTATTTTCCTCCTTTTTGCTGTCGCATGTTTTCTTGTATTGATTTACTGCTTCTTTATATTCTTGTTTTTCTACCTTCCCTTTCTTCCACAGTCTTAGTGTTCTTCTTGCTTTCCTCTTGATCTCCTTGCATTATCTGTACCACCACCTCTTCCATACCGTTTTCTCCCCTTCCATCTTTTAAACTTGGCATGGTACGTTGCTTTCTCCTTCCTCTCTTTCATTTCTTCCATACTTTCTTTTACTCCTATACCTTCCCACATTGTTTTTCCCATTTTCTCTTTGTACCTCTCATTACTTCCTTCTGTCCATATTTTCTTGGTTATGAATTCCTCTTATTTTACCATCTCTTCTCTTTCTCTTTCCATTATCAGTTCCAAGGGTTCGATTGGATCCTCTCCCCTACCCTGAATGTATTCAGCTTCTCCCCAGTCTCCGCATTCGTTAATACATAGTCTATTATTGATTCTCCCCTTCCTTCTATGTACGTGTACTCCCCTATTTCTCTTTCTTCTCTATTCCATTCATTATTTCCCACCCCCTTTCATTGCACACTTCCCGCAGTACTTTTACGTCTAGCACTTTATCCTTCCCCATCCCTTTCTTTTCTCGCGTTAAAGTCCCTTTCTATTATTATCATACCCTCCTCCCTCGCTTCTATCATTTCTTTTAAGTTCTCCATTGTCTCTTTCATCTTTCTACTGTATATCGTCAATATTTTTATTTTTATTTTTCCACACTGTGTATTCCTTCCTATAATTCCTCTTCTTTGTTGCACTTTTTCTTCTTGTTGTTTCACCCATTTAATTATTATTCCTGCAACACCCATTTTCTACTATTAACGCTTGTTGTAAGAATATTCTTAAGTAGAGTTTATTTTAAAGAAAATTTGACATTTCCGAAGTTATTTCAATTTTATCACATTGTTTATTATGGCACGATTTTCAGTCAGATAAAAAATTTCGAGTACGGTAGTTATAGTAAGTAGCAGCTCTTTAGCAACCAATTCTGTAATATACCTGATATATTGTTTCTACGCCTACTGTAGAATGTAAGCTTTCTGATGTCAATGTTATATATGGAGTTCCTTATACATATTCTAGACAGTTATAGAACATTATTCCATAACAACCGATGGAATGAATACCATCAGCGCCCTCTATTGGTCTTAATGTTATAGTGCGATAATGATCAAAAACACTTCATTAATAAACATAATACGGTGTTAACAGTAGTTCGATTGCCTTACTATAGATTGGAATAGACTGTATGTATACTTTTAATTATAAGTAATTGGTTAAATTTCTTGATTATTAGACCTATTTTATCAATAATTTTGTTGAGACAACTACTGTCAAATTAAAAAAGTAAGCAGCAGCTTGTATACAGGTTATGACTTTATCGACTTACTAAAGTCGTGTCATTTGATGAAGAAATTGTGACCGTAACTGTTTTCGGAATTCGTCTTTGGTTTATCGCTTGATAGTAAGCTACTAACATCATAATGCAAACGTTTATTTAACTTATTTTTATTGCAACAATCAATAAACAGTTCAACATGTCCAGCGATGATAATCACTGAAGTGGCAAATAAAACAACATTGGATTTACTAGGTGTAAGTACATGAATTGTTACCAGCAATTTATGGATTGGCTTCTAAAAAAATAAAACACGCTTTTTTCTGAAAATGACATTTTACTGGATTAGCCAATCGAATGAAATCTTGAACGTTATGGAAAATGTATTCAATGTTATGCACAACCATCAACGTTAAACATTATATTAAATGGCATAATATGCGAAGTTACGTGTATTCCAAAAAACAGTCAAGTGGCTTTCAAGCAAACAAATCCAAAACATTAACAGCCGAAGAAATAAATAGGTATATCCGAAGCACCTGATGATTTCTATCTCGGGACAAAGGTAAAAATGACAGCAAAACTTTTTTTTCAATAGTGCATGTATCTTAGGTTGCGCTAATTGTGGAAGTTATGAGTGCATGCAGAAAAATTAAATTATATCACATGAAGATTCGACACATACAAGGTTTTGGAACTGCAGTTCTCATCTCGGTACCAGATACAAAAACAAAAATTTCTAGAAAATTAACTAACAAAATACACCCATGTACCACACAAAAATAAAAAACACGAACGCTATTGAATAGCTACGCTATCATCATCAGCGGCCGACTGTGACGAACTAAATAAATTTCTAATGTATACTATCAGCGAGTAATGCTTCGTTGCTTATGTGGTGAAAGTGAAAGGGAAAGTTATAAAAGTTTAATGAGCTCTGCGTAGCTTAACGTCCTTGATCGTCATTATTCATTACCATTTGTTTGTTTTTAAATATCTCTAAACGTTCATAACAATCAAATTCGTGGTTACTACTAACTTGTTTGATTAAGGATACCTTATCTAATACATGATTTTTATCAAACATGTGTGGGCTACAGGAGACTTGTCCCAACTTTTGTATTTTATATGAGCTAATTGTTCTTCTATGGGAATTTTGATATGTCGTTTAGTTTGCCCCACATATATTTGTTCACAATTTTTTTAATTAACTTTATAAGCTCCGGACATATCCTGCTTATCCACTTGATCTTTTAAATTGCCTAAAAGAGTTTGGAAACTACATCTGAAGTAGTAACTGTTTACAGATCAATTCTGAAAAGGATTTTAAATAGACCTTTTGCGTAAGCAGGATAGTTTGGTAGATTGGCATACTTTGTTTCTATTTGTTCTCAGGCGTTACGTAATGTAGTTACATTCTTAACCCTCATTATATGTGTTTTTTTCCTAACTATGTTCATAACCACTTCATCTTATAACCCATTGTAAGCAGCAATTTCTTTAATAGTGCACAATTCTTTATTATAATAAAGAAAAAATTAATATAGTTAGGAAACAATCACACAGGATGAGGGTTAAGAATGTAACTACATTAGGTTTTGAAAACAGATAATAGTTTGCAAACTCTTTTAGGCAATCCAAAGATCAAGATTTTATTTGATGCATAACATGAAGACGAATTGAAGCGCAGGTTTAGGCGTTCTAAAGAAAGATTCTATTATGTACATTTTGGACTTAATTGGAAATCGTGTAAACTATTTAACAGAATATAATAAATCCATATCTACATTGAATCAGATACTTATCACACTAAGTTTCAAATTAATATTAGCGTCGCTTTAATGTTACTACAGCTACAGTTACCAAAATTGGGCATACAATTTAACATACAGTGAGCGGCTAAATTATGAAATAAATTCAATAATTCTTAAATCGGCAACTTCAGAGAAAAATCTCGATACCCGTCGATTTTTATTTTTAGACGCGCGGTTGTTCAGGTTATTAATTTCTTTTTGAGGTTACCTATGTAAGCGTGATGACGTCATTGATGATTTTCTTTAATGGAAAGGGGAGGTGTTGCAATGGAACTTTTGAGAGATCTTTTAATTATCTAATCAGTTGTAGCAATAGTTTTGAGTATTTGCGTTACGTATACAGGGTGATTCAAGATTATTGTTGTTCTATAAAAATACAAGCGAACTAAAAAAGACAACTATTTCAAATTTGGTATGTAGACATAATACGTCCTGATCTATCTTTTAAAACTATTTTCAAAAGTGCAACGTTGCCACTTCTACCAGAATCCCAAGGCAACTTTGAAAATTCAAATTGAATACCCTGTATGTTATTGCATTTTCGGATTCTGCATAAAATTCTAAGCAACTTTTGTTAATATTTCCCTATACCCGTCTCTAAGCGTTACATAAATGACCTCTAAAATAAAATAATGATCTAACCAACCGCACACTTAAAAATAAAAATCGACTGGTTTCGGAATTTTTTTCTGATTTTATTTGGTTTGAAAGTTCTGTCATAATAATCTTTGGAAAAAAAACTGGTTCACTTCATATGTCGAGCAGTTTAGTATCAAGAATACAGTAAGCACATTAAAAATGATAGCGAAAAGAAATATCAATTATTATTGGATGTGGAGATAGAACCGGAACGCAACTACAAGTATGTAACTTATCTAATACAAAATATCCTAACAAACCTATCAGACAATCGACAGTTAGTAAAATTGAAAAAAAATAGGGAAACTGGTTACGTTAAACATGTTGCAAACACTGGTCATTTACAAATAAACGAGAATGTAAAATTAAATTAATTCACACAGGTAAGTAAGTATCTACTATTAACATAAAACAGAGAAAAGATTGTTTAACATTGTAGAATTGTTTGTAACTCAATTTAAATGTTCAAATTGCCACCCTCCTACTTTTTGGCAGTACTTGAACCGATGACCGCAAGCTTCTTGAACATTGTGGATAATTTGTTGACTAATCTTACGCATTTCTAATCTAATTCTATTTTTCAAATCTTCCAGATTTCGTGGTTTCTCGACGTATACTTTAGATTTTAAATAGCCCCATAGAAAAAAATCAAGAGGTGTAAGATCTGGAGATCTTGGGGACCACTCTATAGATCCTCGTCTACCAATCCATCGACCACGAAAAGTTATGTTTAAAAAATCGCGAACAGGACGTGTATAGTGAGGTGGTGCACCATCTTGCTGAAACCGTATATTATCATTTGGTAAATCAGGATCATTTTCATTTGGGAAAATTAATGCAATGGCAGGTATAAGTTCATATTGTAAGAAGTCCAGATATCGTTGCCCTCTACTATCCCCGCCCAGACATTTGACAAAGGAATCCTGGATTGCGGTTACCTAAGTCTTGCATGACTTCACACAACTGCATTCGGCGATCCGGATCATCTTCATTGAGTTCCTGCACATTCTGGATTTTATACGGATGGTATTTCTCCTTTTTAAGTACACGTAACACCGACCTTTGTAAAATGCCTTCATCAGTTGCAATTGCTCTGGAACTACTATGAGGATTTTCTACCAAACTTAACAACACATCAAGTGTTACATTTTCGTTCATTTTTGGACGACAAGCATTTGCAATGTGTTTAACGTGACCAGTTTCCCTAAATTTTCTCTCAATTTTACTAACTGTTGATTGTCCGATAGGTGTATCAGGATATTTTGTATTAAGCAAGTTAAATACTTGTAGTTGCGTTCTGGTTTTATCTCCACATCCAATCATAATTAATACTTCAATTCGTTGTGTTTCACTTAATGGTATTATTAATTAATTATCAGTTATTCACTTAGTACAAATACTTGCAATGTAATACCATTAAGTACTGAAGTAAGTATAATATTTGACTCGTGCCAACTCGATATCTAAAAAATCTATTCTTTTTGCTACTTTCTTTTTGTTGTCAGTTTTAAACTGAATTATTTCTGTATTCTTGATACTAAACTGCTCGATATATGAAGGGAATCAGTTTTTTTCCAAAGATTATTATGACAGAACTTTCAAACCAAATAAAATCAGAAAAAATTCCGCAACCATTTTATTTAGAGGTCATTTATGTAACGCTTAGAGACGAGTATGGGGAAATATTAACAAAAGTTGCTTAGAATTTTATGCAGAATCCGAAAATGCAATAACATACAGGGTATTCAATTTGAATTTTCAAAGTTGCCTTGGGTTTCTGGTAGAAGTGGCAACGTTGCACTTTTGAAAATAGTTTTAAAAGATAGATCATGACCTATTATGTTTACATACCAAATTTGGAATAGTTGTCTTTTTTAGTTCGCTTGTATTTTTATAGAACAACAATAATCTTGAATCACCCTGTATACGTAACGCAAACACTCAAAACTATTGCTACGACTGGTTAGATTAGATAATTAAAAGATCTCTCAAAATTTACATTGCAACACCTCCCCTTTCCATTAAAGAAAATCATCAATGACGTCATCACGCTTACGTAGGTAACCTCAAAAATAAATTAATAACATGAACAACCGCGCGTCTAAAAATAAAAATCAACGGGTATCGGGATTTTTCTCTGAAGTTGCCGATTTAAGAATTATTGAATTTATTCCATAATTTAGGCGCTCACGATATATTGCCATACTTCGAAGCACTACAACTTAGTCAGAATTTTACAATATTGCTAGGTTGCCTAATCTTATCGGTGCAACTAATGTTAGCCATATTACAATACAGTCACGTTATGTGTTCACTTAAAAGTAGTTACAATTTCTCTAAAGTCCCCGATTTGTCGAGGAAACTTCCACGCGCGGACCCACACACACACACACCCACGTACACGTACAAAAAACACGCGGATACAGGCACAGCCACGGACACGGACGAATGCACGGATACGGACATGGACACCGACACGGACACGAACACTGGGACTAATAGGGGCACGAACACGGCACGGAGACGGATACCGACACCGACACAGTCTCAGACACATACAGAAACACAGACACACACGCAGAAAAACACACACGCACACACGAAAACACGCACACACGCACACACGCACACACGCGCACACGCACACACGCACACACGCACACACGCACACACGCACACACGCACAATTTCACACACTCAAACACACACGCGCGCACACACGCACACACGCACATACGCACACACGCACACATGCACACACGCACACACGCACACACGCCCACACGCACACGCACACACGCACACGCACATACGCACACATTCACACACGCACTCACGCACACACACACCCACGCACACACGCACACACACACGCACACGCACACACGCACACATGCACACACGCACACACGCGCGCACACGCGCACACACGCACACACCCCCGCACACGTACAAAAAACACGCTGATACAGGCACAGCCACAGACACGGACGAATGCACGGACACGGACATGGACACTGTCACGGACACGAACACTGGGACTGATAGGGGCACGAACACGGACACGGATACGGATACCGACAGTCTCAGACACATACAGAAACACAGACACACACGCAGACAAACACACGCACACATGCAAACACGCACACACGCACACACGCGCACACGCACACACGCACACACGCACACACGCACACACGCACACACGAACACACGCAACACGCCACGCACACAACACACACGCACACACACACGCACACACTCACACACGCAAACACGCACACACGCACACACGCACACACGCAGACACGCACACACGCACACAGACACACACGCACACGCACACACGCACACACGCACACACGCACACACGCACACACGCACACACGCACACACGCACACACGCACACACGCACACTCACACACACGCACACACGCACACACGCACACACGTACACACGCACCCATGCACATACGCACACTCCCACACACACACGCACACACACTCACTCGCACACACGCATACATGCACACACTCATGCACGCACACACGCACACACGCATACACGCTCACACGCACACACGCACACACGTACACACGCACACATGCACCCACGCACACTGGCACACACACGCACGCACACACGCACACGCGCATACACGCACACACACTCACACGCACACACGCACACATGCACACACACGCTCACATGCACACACGCACACACGTACACACGTACACACGTACACACACGTACATGCGCAACGCACAAGTGGAAACTCAATCAAACGCAAAACAGAGACATGCGCAAACAGGTACGAAAGAACGTGCCATTAGTTACATTTTGTAAACAAAGTAATAACTAATAAAATACTTATCTTTTTTGGGATTTTTTAATGGTGTACTTTAAATTATACAATCTAAACGTTTCGATAACACTTACAGTTATCTTCGTCAGTAGTAATGTTTGTTAAAAATTGTTAAAGATATAGTAAACAATTTTGTCAAATTTGAAAAATTAATAAAATAAAAAAGTAATAACTAATTAAAAATTATTATTATTAATGAAATTAATAATAATTTTTAATTACATATTTACCTTTGAACAAAATACTTATAATAAAATAATAACTAATTTACATTTTTTGTTCATTTGACTTATGCTGGCTTTAACAATGGTTAATAGCTGCAATTGCACATAACAATAGGTTAACCGAACTGTAACTTAAGTAAGTGTTAAAATTGTGCCTATTCATGTGTTGATGAATATCGTTTACTCGTAATTTAAAGTCGAGATTTTTTTGCAGGAGCTTGTACGCGTAATACGTTTAGCAGAGGAGATGAAACTCGTTGTGTGGAATGTCCAGCAGGTCAATATCAACCAATGGCTGCTTCAAAATCTTGTTTATTATGCTCTAGTCCCTTACAAGACCCGTATTGTTTAAGGGTTGTTGTAGGTACCTCCCATATTTTAAATTAAAGCAATTTATATCTTATACATTTACAGTATTCAAACACTCAAAAATTTCGAATACTCATTGGTTCAATCGCAACGGTTGTTGTAATTATTACCTTAATACTTATATGGTGTCAGTGCAAATCTACTGATATGAAATCGTATAAGAATGAACCAAAACAAAAAAGGAAGAAAGGAAAATTTATAGACGTTGAAAGACAGGAAGAAGAACCTTTAATGCAGCGGTATAAAGACAAAAAAACAAAGCGAAACAGTAAAATACCACCAGAACCACCCCCTCCCGATTTTTTTTAGTTTTTATTTTATACATATATAAGTTTAACGTATTTACAAATCTATTTTATTTATAAGATTTTATGTACATACATATCTACAAAAATAAGTTTTTAACGTATATATTGTAATTTATGTAACACAGTAACGAAAAATGAATATACTGGTATAGCAAGCTAAAATTTTGTCCAAGGTATCAAGATTGAATATATACGTTTACTAACAACTATACCCAACAGCAAATGTATTTGTTTTTATGAAAATCAAAGGTTTCTCAATTATTATTTATAATAAAAATGTTTTTATAGCTATAATTTATACATATACACATATTAATGGATACTAATTTGACTATTTCATATCTTCAAATTTGTCGCATATTGATTGGTAACGATTTGACAACCTTCAATGATTTATTGAGTAACTGTTTGTATAACAAGGCATTGTCCTTGTATTACATAATTCCTATACGGTCCATTTTAGTTCATAAATACAATTAGTATTTTGTGAACTTACGTTGTAGAAGTTCACATTCAAGACAAGTAGAAGGGGTTGACTTGCGGGACAACAACGCCCGGGGTCGCGACGCCTGGCGGCTGCGTCTAAACTTCATACAACCGCCGAAGAGTGTCGGCCATTTTTGGAGGCAATTTTTGTGTCTACGTAGGACATCGAGCATCGATGCGGGCGTCGGCGCCTGAAGTTCGTGCGATTTTGTCGGCTATTTTCGGAATCCATTTTTGTGCCTTCGTAGGAAGGCTCTAAGTACTTTATATTATTCAATTATAAGCAAGACTAAAGTGAAATGTGTTGTGATTGTGCAGCTGTTTGCCCAGTCAAGGCGTTCGCCCAATACGTTTATCGCCAACAACCCTGGTAAGTGCTCGTGTTTTTTTTTATCCCTTACCTCTTGTTTTATTTACTTTATTTAATTGCTAGTATTTTTACCGAATTAACTGTAAAACGTATTTTTATCACTGTATGCAAAACTCGACAATAGTGTACACGTTAATTTGTGGGATATTATTGTTATTATGGTTGTCTAATGATAATGATGAGCATAGTTGAAATAAAACAGCGTGCTATAGCTGCCTTACAAAATGAAATCGGTGCTAGTTTCAAAACGTTTGTGTATTACCAAAACTGTAAATGAAAGCCAGCTTGTTTATTTACCCCCGGGGTATTTGTCCGTTTCAATTCACATATTGTATTATCAAAATTGAAAATGAAAATTAGCTTGTTTATTTATCCCCACGGCAATTGTCCATTTTCAAAAACGAAATGCATTCAGCCATGTTTATAAATCTAGAGACCCTTTTATCAGAGGTACTTCCGCAAAGACCTTCCTTGTATGTAAAATAATATAGTGACCTGATTTCAGGTTTGGTTATATATTTGTTGTTGTATAGGCATTTTAAACTATTGTTTTTAACCGTGTACGTAAAACAGTGCAATAGTGTTACAAACTAATTTGATGCTTGTGTATTGACAGTAATGCCGAAGGCTATCTCATGTATTTTGGAAATGTGGTTGGTCTTAGCAAGCTGTAAGTTAAGCCAAAGCAGTATTTTTGAATTGCAAGCTATAAGTTATGATTTGATTGATCGATATTGAATTGATTGACATTGATTTGCAAATGATCGACTGTTTTCCCACGTCGGTGCCCCCACGTTTAGGGAGAGTACCAGCTCTGAATGTTGGTTAGCCTTATCTACAAAGTAAGCGATCACTCATAGGGGCTAGGTATGTACCGTGGGAGAATCGTTACCTAAAGTTTGTGAAGAATTGTTAGCTTAGCTTCTTGTTTGATTTGATTGAGGTTGATTGATTTGACTGATTTGGTTGTTTGCATTGATTGATTATGATAGATCTGGTTGTTTTATTTTTTCATTTCCAATAACGCCAGCCCCTATTACAGAAAACATTCATGAGTTTTGCACTAACAAATTGAAATTTTGAACACCGAGGTCATGGCAAGGGGGCGAAGGCCCGAGAGCAAGTTGTGAAGCTTCATAACTGTCGTATAAGTTAGCATTAGGGCCTCTTATTAGAATACAAATTCAAATTTACCGCCAAGGGGTTAGGACAAGGGGCGAAGCCCCGTTGTTTGATTTGATCGAGGTTGATCGGTGGGTTGAGGCCTAGATGTATACGTCTCACCTTAAAAGTTAGTGTTAAGCCCCTTATTTCAGATTTCCCACCATAACCATTACAGGGACCTGTATGTACTTTTAAAATATACTACTAGGTGGCGCCAGCTATATTACAGAAAACATTCATTAGTCCATACACAAGTAAATGGCGCTATTAACAAATTCAAAATTTGAGCTCGTGGGGCGCGACAAGGGGGCAAAGGCCCGAAAGCAAGTTGCGAAACCCTATACATATCTTACAAGTTGGCATTAGGGCCCCTTATTAGAATACAAACTCAAGTTCAAGCCAAAGGGGCCACAACAAGGGGTCGAAACCTCGAGAGCAAGTTGCGAAGCCCCACACCTGTCTTACAAGCTATCATTAGGGCCCCTTATTAGAATACTAATTCAAATTTACAGCCAAGTGGTCTAGACCAAGGGGTGGAACCCTGAGAGGCGAACCCCTACACATGTCTTACAAGTTAGCATGAGGGCCCCCTTATTAGAATACATATTCAAATTTCTCTCCATGTAAATAGTTAAATACCAATTCAAATTTTGAGCTCCGGCGCCATGACAAGGGGGCGAAGACCCGAGAGTAAGTTGTGAAAACCTACACGTGCCTTGCAAGTTAGCTTTAGGCACCCTTATTAGAATAGTCGCAGGTTCAAATTCCCCGCCAATAGGGCCAGGCCAAGGGGCGAAACCCTTAGAGCAAGTTGCGAAGCCCTACACCTGTCTTACAAGTTAGCATTAGGCCCCCTTTTTAGAATACAAATTCAATTAAATTATAGCTATATTGCATAATCTCTGTTTTTCGAAATGAAAATTTGACTAACGCTAATTGTATGTTCTCTCACCACACGACCTTCTAACTTACAAAATGGAAATTAAAAGAAATGTACTAGTAATTTCAATAACATTTTTTACAATAACTATGCAATCTCTTTTATAATAAGCCCATTACGAGAAATATAATAACAGTTATCTATATATGAAATTAATAGACATAAATAAATACATGTTAACTTTAAAAACATCACTTCGTGGAAACCGTCTTTCTTGAGCATCGCGAAAAATTTTACCTACATGAGATTGATCTGACGTCAAAAAGCTCCACTCGGAAACCAGGAGCGCGCCACTGTCCTCCAGTCACAACCTGAGGCTGTACAAAAAGTCATTGCCAGAAAATCTAGGTCAAGTTCGTTAATGGCAAAATCCAACCAGTGGCGGTGCATTTTTTAGGGGTCATAATTTCTGGGCGGAGTTTATGGACCCCGGCAAGGGGCGAGGACCAGAGAACAAGTTCAGCGGGAGCCTACTACTGGCATACCATTTTCAAATTTCCCGGCACACTTTTTAAAAATATACCACTAGATGACTCTATTACATAAATTAGTTTTAGAAATACACCGTTTGATACTGTCACTGTTCAACCTAAAATGAACGATACCTTCGCACGAAGTCCTACGAAGGCACAAAAATGGACTGAGCAAATGGCCGACAACCTCGCCCCAAGTTCAGGCGCCCACGCGCGCTCCGATGCACGATGTCCTACGAAGACACAAAAATTGTCTCCGAAAATAGCCGACACCCTTCGGCGGTTGCATGAAGTCTAGACGCCAGACGTCGATGTTATCCATTAAGTCAACCTCTTCTACTAAGACACAAGAACACATCAACTTGAAACGGTCCTGGCAGGTGGAATGAAATCAAACAGGTCGGTTCTATTATCTCATCTCTTACTCATTCATTGAATTTTTACTTTAAAATTTGATTTAAGTATAGAAACAACTTCTTAAACATTTTTTTGTGTAACTATTTATAGTTACCAAAACTAATTAAACATGAGTCTGACATCGTTAAAGTAAATTACCTACAGTCAGAATATCCTGTGAAATCTGTTATCTGTTCTCCGTACACCCTGTACACCTATACCACCTATATTACCTATGTATTTGTAGTATGTACAATTGAAAATTAAATAAAGATGCTTTACCCATTTCGCTGCGCAACACTTTTTGAGATTTTATGCTCGCTGTGCGGTCATATTTCAGTGGTCACCTATTTATATGTGTTTGACGAATTTAGATACAGCGGGTTTGCTCCTGTAGAACAGTTAACTTGATATAATTATTTTTAAAATGTATGAATCATAGCTAATGACGGTTTCTGTAATGTTAAAATATTTGTAAACCGAGTGAGTGGAAGAATACATTATAAAAATACAAAGATGTATTATTATAATAATTTTTATTCAAATATTTGCTTATAATACCATCTTACAAACAAGTAAATGTAGGCGCCTGATTATGGTGAATATATTGCGAAGTCAACTCAGCAGGATGGACATGCTGGTAGAAGTACATAATACTTAGCGGAAATAGCCGTGTTTAGCAGGGAAATATTTTAAAATAAGACGCGAAAATACTCGCACTTTGGTGCTTTCAATTATATGCATTTTAAATAATCGGACCAAATTAGTAAGTAAAGTTTCATTTTCCAATAATAAATCAACGTTGTTATGCTAATTAGTGGGTACGTCCAATTATAGAAATATGATAACTAATTTAGTAACAAAGGGATCAAAACTGTAAAAATTATAATTTAGTATACTGATAATATACGATTGGAAAACACTCACAATTATGATAGATGCTATAATTAGACTGCTGACGTTCACATAATCATTTCCGTAGAAGCTAAATTCTTTGATTGATATTGCAGTTTTATATTAAAGTATAATTTTTACGTCGTGTTGAAAATTTGAAAATTTGGGGTCCTAATCGATTTAGAACTTTTGAATGCTCCAGTACGTCGTGTTTCTTAAGAGATAGATAAGTAGACCAAAAAAATGTTGCGCTTTTAAGTACATTTAATCGTTCCAAATTTGAATAGGTCAGTTTTGGGATCATTTTTCATATTTTTGATAAATTAATCAATGCAATAGATAAAGTTCAACTTATGAAACGTAATCACGTTTCCAAAAAAAATTATTTTTGATTGGGACCTAAGGACAAACTTAAAAATAAGCGGAGCATTCAATTTTCGGACTTATTCTCCTGAGGTCTCCAACTCTGCAATCAGCTGCGCCGTTCCTTTACGTGCGGTCACCAGTTTACCTTTGTGGACGGCCTTCATATTTTTCATCTTTTCGATGGTATTTAGCGCTAATCCTGTCAGATTTTGCGGTTCCAAATGGGGCGGTGTTGGTGTGGAGTAAAAATCTTCTTCTAAAGCCCTGGCGTAGACCTCCACCATTGTCTCCATCTGATTTGAAACTTGGAAAAAGTAATCTGGCCCTAGGGACAATAATTAGCAAAAAATGGCAAAAAAATATTAAAAGATTATTTATTGACAAAACGTATATTGCCATATGGCAACGCCAGTTACACGCAGTATCTACAATTAAAAAATCTTAAAATATTAAAAATAGGTACATAATAATTAAAGTTGTGTATGGAAATCTACATTTAACACAGTACGTTGTAATTGATTTACAACTTTTATCTGCACATCTGCGTTCTTTCTCTTCTTCATTAGGTTTCAGTAAATGTCCAAGATTGTCATATCTAACATCATCACCTACACACGGAAACGATCTAGACGACCAACTTACAGAAGGTCGACCACCCTGTTTTGCTGGTACTGAAAATTTACTTAGGTGGGTTTTTTACATTTTCTTTACGAAACTGTAATTGGCTGCATTTGTTCCATGCCTTTTTGTGAAGCATCCATGCGTTCTGGATAGAAACATCTATCATCCACGTAAATAGATTAAACCACCACTTTTTTTCTTGAACACCGATTCGATAGCGATTAACATTCTCATCCACTAAGTCAGTTTATGGATAAATTATATTTCCCAATTATAAGTGGCCTCTTGACTTGTACATTTCGTTTTTCAGCTTGCCAATATCTCTTTACTTCGCCCAAAGGGAAGACACTCCAGATAATTATCAGCGCAGTGGATATATCTTAGTACAGAGAGGAACCAATCTCTCCTCATTGCATTCTGCACCAGTTTGTTCTCATATCTCCATAAGAATCCCAGTAATACTTGGCTCGTGGCAGAGTGTTGTAACCGGACAAAATGAGACTAGCAAGGAATCGCTTTATCTCACCAGGGCTCATAGTGAAAGTTGGAGTGTTCTTAAAGTTTGCGTATTTAGCAACGCCAAATAAGGTTTCTGTTGGTAAGAGGCTTGATCTTTTCATGCTTAAGTTCAAGAAATATTTTTGGTAAATTTTCTAAATGTCCGTCTATCAAACAACGTTATTGGTATCAACTTCATCTTCGGAGTTCAACACAGGGATTGATACTTCAGGTGCAGTTTCTGCATTTGCCATTGCTTCTTGCTCATTAACATATACCTGCAATTCAGCAGGAGCACGCAATTAATTCGCAGATAAATTATCGAGTACCCCCCTTCTTCTGCCGAGCCTTCCTCGATCAGTTCATTGACGTTGGGAGGCTCTATATATACATTAACAACATTAATCTCCTCCATATGTATCATTTGCAATGCTTCCTCAGCTATTAATCTATCCCTAAAAAGAAAAATAACATTGTACGAACACACGTTAATCGGAGTGACTAGCGGTGCCATATGGCAACGCTAACCGTTTCAACAAAATAAAGAAATGTGTACTGACCTTGAGACAATAAGTACCTAACCTATAGTAAAGCACTCTATTCAAGATAAGATTACCGTATATTTAAATTGTGCCGATGAATTATAACTTGATGTCCATTATGAAACACACACTTTCAAAAAACAGCGCAAGTTTCACTAAGAAAGATAACACGTGCGACCAAGTTTTAATTTACTGAATACTAAGTTAATATACAACAAGAATCGGGTGCCATCTATAGTTACAGGGGCGAATTACAAGTTACAGAGACCTTTGAAATCACTGCAGTAGGTGTTGTCATATGTCAACGCTAGTCTCTTATGGGTTAAAAACAGTTTGCATAGTTTTTGTTACGTCTGCACCCATCCACAGACTAGTATGTATTTCTAACCTTTCTTCTCTTTAGCGTAAGGCAGCAATTCGCCAAAATCGGGCTGCTATAGGTCGTCATAACCCTTTTTAATGGTGTGTCTACGAGGAAAACTTTTGCGTGCCGGTTTACGCAACTCGTTTACCACGTGTTCCATTCTCAATCAATTTGTTTAAAGTTGCTTTAGTTGCTTGGAAATTTGTATCTACTACTTCCACGTAATTGCAAACACCACCTATAAGCAACTTCACTAATTGGAGACAACACTTGACGTAACGTTTATTTATGGCATCGGTGTGTTATTTATTTAAATTGAACCTCGCCAATCGGTAGTGCTGTAAGGTTAGCGCATCTTGACGTTCGGTGAGATCGGCTACATTACTTACTACTTATTTTCCGCATTGAACTTATCGTTGGTTTTTAGCAGTTTGTGCAATTGTCCAAACTTGTCCATTGTTGTTGCCCGCGCTATAGCTGGCTAAGAACTTTATGAGGGGATTTCTCAATATATCCATCCTCGTATAGTTCTTCCAAAATTGATATGATGTCGTTGACAAAACCAGTATTACCGGCTATACTCTCCGCTTATAGCATTTCCAGATCTCTCATAATTTCATGCACGTCATTCTAGTATTTGTATTCAACCGGTCGCCTAATGTCTTTGAATACTGTAATCCCACCTCCTTTTTTGGCCTTCGCGTCGTCCGCCACCACCTCCAGTAAGAATTTAATTATCCCTGAAGGGTTTTTGGCACGTGTACCTTTCAATTGTCCCTCCGGATTGCTATAGCGGCAAGCCGCATTGGTGGTAATTAAGATCTTTGTCTTCGTTAGTTATTAGCTTTTGATCGGGTTCATTCATAATGATGAGGCCATAGAGACCCTGTGTACCCTTGGACCGAACTCCGTTAATAACCAAATCCTTTCTGTCTACCTTTACTGGTGTTTTGTCAGTTGTTTGTCTAGTTGTTGGTAGAAATGTCGTAAACAACACAGTAAGTGGTATCGATTGCATTTGGTGCATCGCGTGCTCTACGTATACGAGAGGTAACGGATCATATTATTCTAAACAAATTCTATCGATGCAGAGATATTGAGTAAAACAAAATCAGTCGCATGTTCTTCTCCTTCCTCCTCTTTTGATGTAATCTCCCCAATCATTCTACTTTCGAGGAACGATAGCGTCTCCTGACGCAAAGGATTGCTTCGTAAATACGAAAGTCCAATGACTGGACTAACATAGTTACTACCACTAAAAGAGGGTGATCTTCGCTTGCTAATTCCACGCAAATGGTAAGGTACTGATATAAGGTATATATAGGGTGACTCAAACTCGATGGCCAAAATGAAAACAGCTGATTCCTCTGGCCAAAAGGAACAAAAAATTGTTAATACAGGGTGTGTCTATTGTTGATGGTTTCCAAGATGTTAACTTGTTTTTAATTTTTTCTATTTCGTGGACTTATTTTTTAAATCACGCTGTATCTCCCAAACTAGAAGAGTTACAAGAAAACACATTAGGAGAAATTTGTAGAAGATGAAATTGCCTTAAAGAATATTGAATTCTTTCGAAACAAACTCATCATTCAACGTTATTAATGACATAATGAATTCAGAAATGATTTTTTTTCTAATCCCAAGACAAATTTCCAAGAGGAATATTTTTCCAATAGAGATGGATTTGATACATGGCCGATAAAGGAAAAACTTCCTTTTTTCATAAGCTTCACAACGATATGAAAAAAACTTATGGTTGACGTACTAATTACTGAATTGTTACAGGAATACACCTCAGGAAAAACATTTAGAGCATAAAATTAATAAATTAAAATATGGTAGAGTAGATGAGAATTGACGATTTGTCCCTCACTTTTCAATCAATCTGTACATTTACGGCAAGAAATACGTCTCCTTTACTGATATCTTTTCATCACCGTAGCAACGACTTGACATTAGTAAGTTAGTTGTCAAAATTTGTTTGCTATTACAGTTTTGCTGATTTCAATACAAGTTCTTTCTGTTGTAGTGATATTGTAATTTAGTTTTTGAGTCGTTCTTGTTCTTGTTATTATTATTGTTTTTGTTCGTGTTCGTGTTTTCCTTCCTGAGTCATGTTTTCAAATGAAGAATATGCCGATATTCATTATTATTATGGTGTTGCTAAAGGGAATGCGAGTGAGGCTGCTAGACTGTATGCAGCTGCTTTCCCAAGAAGAATTCATCCAGAAAGGAGAGTTTTCTCTAGAGTACACACTGCTCTAAGAGAGAGAGGATCTTTCAGGATCCTAAGAGATCAAGAGGAATTTCATAATGTTGAGAGGATTGTCGACGTAATCCAGCATTTCGAAGCAAATCCTGAGACTAGCTTGCGGCGGTCATCCAATGTATTGCAGTTGCCACGAGAAACAATACGTAGAACTCTTAAGGCTCACGGAAGACGTGCGTATCACGTGACGGGAGTTCAAGAACTTTTAGGTGGAGATCTAGGTCGGCGGATTGAGTTTTGCTAATGGTATCTCAATTCAGTTAGGAATGATCGAGATTTCCAAAAAGCAATCTTGTGGACGGATGAGGCCACCTTTCCAAGGTCAGGCATCTTCAATAACCATAACACGCACGTCTGGGCACATGAGAACCCACATACTATGAGACCAAATAGCTTTCAACACCAGTTCAAAGTTAGTTGTGAAGATTATGAAAAAAGGAAGTTTTTCCTTTATCGGCCATGTATAAAATCCATCTCTATTGGAAAAATATTCCTCTTGAAAATTTGTCTTGGGATTTGAAAAAAAATCATTTCAGAATTCATTATGTCATTAATAATGTTGAATGATGAGTTTGTCTCGAATGAATTCAATATCCTTTAAGGCAATTTCATCTTCTACAAATTTCTCCTAATGTGTTTTCTTGTAACTCTTCTAGTTTGGAAGATACAGCGTGATTTAAAAAATAAGTCCCCTGTATTAACAATGTTTTGTTCATTTTGGCCAGAGGAATCAGCTGTTTTCGTTTTGGCCATCGAGTTTGGGTCACCCTGTATAATGAAACACATGGCAAATAAAGAGCTAGATAAGAAAAGTGGGAAAATGGTGGCGTTATTCGTAGATCTAAAGCCGGCGTTCGACAGAGTGAACCGAGAAAAACTATGGGAATACATAAGAAAAAAAAGATAAATGAAAGACTGATAGAAAGGACGGAGGAAATCTATCAGGAAACGAGGAGTAGAGTGAGAGTGAACGGGTAGATGAGCGAGGAATTCGTAACAAGGAAGGGCCGAGACAGGGACGCCCACTAAGCCCAATCCTCTTATCGATATATACGGGGGATCTGGAAGAGACATTAAGAGGGCAGCAAACGGGAGGATTGGTGGTAGAGAAATTGAAAATATGGTCGATATAGTGTTGATGGCTAAGGAAGGAAAAAAATGAAGGAGATGATGAAGACGATGGAGAGATATATGAAAATAAGTAAACACAAAAAAAAACAAAGATACTAATACTCAGAAAGGGAGGGGGAGAAGAAAAATGGAAGAGTGGAAATGGGGAGAGGAGGAAGTAAAGCAGGTGAAGTAATTCACATACCTGGGATATACAATGAAATAGGACAATAAGGATAGAGAGCATATAAAGGAAAGAGTGAAAATAAATTAATAGGACAAGTGTGGAGTGTGGGAGAAAGGTTGTTTGGAGTGAACCTAGGGAAAAGAAAAATGCTATTTGACAAATTAATACAAAGTGTGGTGATATATGGGGCAGAAGTGTGGCGGTGGATGGAGCAAAAAGAGGTCTAAGGGCTACAAGAAAATATTGGAAATGGGTATTGGGGGTGGATATGAAAACGTCGGGGTGTATTATAAGGGAGGAAGTGCGGGTAGAACAAATAAGGGTGGAGGTTGGAAGAAGGGCAATGAAATATGAGGAAGAAATGAGAGAAAGAACGGAGTGTAAAACATTACAGGCAAGCTGGAAAGAGATAAAGAAAGGGAAACTGAAATACGGACAAGGGGGAGAGAGGAATATTATAAAAAGAACGGGTACGCGATGGAGGGAGTAGAGAGGCTAAGGGTAGAGGGAGTCAGGGTAAGAGAAGACATAAGAAGAACGGACGGGGATGTCCAAAAGCAAGAAAGATGGGTAACAATAAGAGAAGCTAAATATAATGTAAATTACAAAAAGCTTAAAGGAGAAGAGATACCAGAATATCTGAAATGAGAAGGAAAGAATGGAAAGAAGAAATGATAGCGAGGTTCAGATGCGCTAACGTAGAGTGGGGAAACAAGTATTGGAGAAAAGAGGAAGAAAGGAAATGTAGATTATGCGGAGAAGGAATGTAGAATATAAGGCATGTGACAAAATAGTGTACGGAGTTAAGGGAGGGGATAAGAGTGTAGAATAAATACTTGAGGAAAGGGGAGGGGGAGCGTAATGGATGAAGGAAACATGGAAAAGGAGAAAACAGTTAATGGGAGAGGTATCAATGAAATGAAATGAAATGTAAATAGTAGAAAATTGGTATTGATGGTATGCTAGTACACTGCCGAATCTGTGACCTTTCCTCTTGATAGGGAGCGAATGACGTTCCAGTAGAGGTTTCGCAAATATCTCTTCTTCTTCCTCCTCCTCCACCTTTGGTTCGATGTTTACTAGCGGCTCGATTTTCTTTTCGATTTTTGAATGTGGTTCAATGAGTTGTTCGTAAGTTTTAATGGAATCTGTTTTTTTTTTTTATTATATCGAACTTCCTTAAGATGATAATATTTTTACTGTATAGCTTTACGAACTTGAATTATACGTTTCGTCAACACTAATCTCTTATTATCCATCGGTATTAGGTAAGAAATAACAGGTTGTCTGCTTTGTATTATATTGCCCTTTTCACAATTTTTATATTTGCCGCGGCTAAACTGCAATCGGTCTTTAGATTAGAAACTAAAGATTGTGTTTTAAAGCTGGTGACAAAGTCGTGCCAAGTCGTCCAGGATCGTTGGTTATTCCGGTACCATAGTAATGTGTTTTCTTTTAACAATTCAGGGAGTGCTACCAACAGGTCGCAATCGGCGATGTTGTAACAGGATTGTAACTCACCTAATCTTTCTAAGAGTGATATCGAACCACTTATTCCATCATATTTTATGCCCCATTTGTAAATTCTGTCGTCTATAAGTCCTCTTAGTCCGTCGTCAGGTATCCATGGTGCTGGTGATCGGTAGCTGTCGTGGCTTTGGTACAGTTTCTGGTACCGTGACGGTTTTACTTCTCCCGTACGTGATATCTATTATCCGTGCGGTCTGCGTGTGTGTATTTCTGTGTCCAATTGTTTTCGGCTTCCCGTATAACGTCCTCTTTCTTCAGGTGATATATCCATCACTACTCTGCTTTCGTCGGTTTCTTGCCTGCCTTTGTAGTACTCATTCTCTAACAGATTGATTATTTAATCTGAAAGAGAGGATGCAATTGATTTTCAACGGTTGCGTGGTTGTCCTCGAATCTGTAACAGGAATTATTCAATCGGTGTATCAGTAGTTAGGTGCATTTTACTTATAACGCAACCGTTAGTGCCATTTTAACGTATTAGTCCTTTTCAACTAATTTAATATTTGGAGCTGGCTAAACTGCAATGGTCTTTAGATTAGAAACTAAAGCAGGGATGGGTTACGTCGGAATATTTAAATTTTATGCTGCTACTGCTGTCCACCTACATAATTAATTCATTAGTCAAATCCGGTTTAAAAATATATTATCCTATTATTTACAAATCTACGTAAGCATTAACCTGAGCTAAAAACATTATGATGAAACTAACGTTAAATATAATTATTCTTGTGATAAACGATGAGAAAACAATTTAGTTAGTACTAGTAAACGGTCAGGGCATCATCTAGGTCTTGACGGGAATTTGGATGTCCTGAATCTTCACTCATTCTGTACGACGGCTGATTGTTAAATAATTAATTCAAAAAAATTTTGTAGTAATGACTTGCGGTTCGTTACAGTATGGTGTTTCAACGGGGCCTGTTTACTTGTGCGCTGTTTGTTCTTAAGTGGAAACAATCAATGTTATTATGACGTCCCATTGAAAAGTACGCTCTAATATGATCGTGTTTTTCGCATGCGATTTCGTCAAATATAAAAACGGAATTGGATTTTGCCGCGCTATGTTCCATAATATCGCCATTATCGCTGAAGCAATAATAAACGATATGTTTTATGAGGCCTAAAATTTCTATGTAAAAGAAACTATCACATATGTCGGTGACCAGATCTTGACTCTGTATTAATATACAGATCTCATCGGAAAGTCCGTAATTTGACGAATCATACGGCAGATATATGTGAATATTTGGTTATGGTTTCATCAAAACGTGCACTTTGAAAGATGTTTAACGAATCGGCCATTTCTACGTGGTTTTAACCCAATAGATTCCAAGAAATACTTTTCAGCGGGCCTTAATTCACAAGCAGGTCCAGTACTCGAATAATTCAATTTTCGTTCACATCTTTTATTTATAGTATTATTGAGGAAAGATGGAAGCGGACCTTGGTTAATTCTTAAGCCCATATTCTTTTAATTCTAGCCGTACCGTAAATGATTCTTTTTCCCCGAAATCAATTAATTCGTCTTTCTGATTCAGTAATTTAATTGAAATGTTGTTACTTCCAAATACTGAGGCTTACTCGAAATTTTATCTAACCGTTAGCCTGGTAGAACGGATACGTCTATTTCGTACAGAACCTTGGCAGGATTTCCGTTTTTATACGAGCCCTTGATAATACTACACTCAATGTGAATATTTGTATATCTAAAGCAGATATATGTAAAACGTTAGCTTCCAATATCCTTGCTTCAAAGCCTAGCATACGTCCAATGGAATCCTTTGGGATAAAATATATGGCAAAATCACAGCTAAGCTCGCACTTGAGCGTGTTATTATTTGCCCTTAAGCTAAAGTGACCTGTACGCTTTTATATAAGTACTCAATTCTTCCAACTTGTATGCGCCATGTGGAATTATAATGACATTGATTTCTGTCGCTTTTCTATAGTAAAACCTATCGTTTCCCGCGTGTATATTTATGCTATTACAACCGTAAAATGCAACGACACCGATTATGAAGGTTTTATCCGAATTAAGTTCGATCGGACGATAAAAGACTCTGTATTTTACCAATACCCTCTACACTGAAGGTGATTGACATGGTGACTGTCCGCGCCTACTGTATGATATCTATATAGAACCTTTAAACAATTTTTGGTACCCAATTGTTACTCTTGAGCGTAATTATGGTATAATTTGCAATTGCGAAAGTAGTCGAAAACTTCTCTCCGTGCCGGAATATTTCCGAAGCTGTCATAATACCACATGCTCCCATCACGTTTGTTGTAGCAAACCCAATGTGTACCACACCCTGTAAACACCCTTCTTTAATAAGGGAATTCACATAATACTACTTTTGCTTTGACCGTTAGCTATCAGTCGGAGGTAGGGCGACTCGTGATTTGAACAACAACAGCTTTCTACAAACACTACTTTTATTGCCTATAAAATACATTACTAAAATATTCAACTTAAATCTAAAAAATGCTTGGCTTATAATACTTAACACTAAATAACCTCCAGAGGTTGAACAGGCCCAGGGGGTAAGGCTCAAGTACTGTAATTTCTGGGGATTAAATGGTTAACGTAGTTCACGAGGTTTTTCGGTAATAATTTCCTAGGTTTACTTTAGGTAATTTATTTTAACCCTCCTGTGATTACACACTCACGCAAATTAATAATACAAACTATTTCATGAAATAATCCCCTTTAAATTCAGAAGGAAATAAATCAATACGATTAGAGTATTTAAAATTCTTTAACGTGTAATTTTAACCATATTAAAACGTTCCTAATGGATAATAGAATATTTTCTTTATATTTATTCTGAGAATTTAACAAAAGAAATGATAACACAGTTATGCGTTCATTGCCTTCGCTCTTATATTGGTCACTGGGTCAAACGTTGTAGCACATCGGCTGGTAAAATAAACCTCCAATTTAATAAACTGGGACTTCTGGTTGTGTAATTATGATTATTGCTTTCTTGTAATTAAATACAAGGTGGCGGGACGGGAATCGTAAATTTAAAACATAATAGTATATTATGAAATTAGTTTATAATGCAAGGGATTATGGCCATAATCTCGCATTATAAACGAATTTCATATGCTATTTTGTCGTCGAACTAGCCACTTTGAGACACAATTTAAATTAAATAATAATTTCAGATCGTTACAAAAAATATCATTTCACAGGAGTTCATGAACGGTCTTATAGTTGCCATAGTTTTGCATTATAAGTGTCATTTATTTTTTGTAAATAAACAAATTTTGCAAAAATGGATTCAGACGTGGATGAAGAAATTCTTGAAAAAGCAGAAGCTGAGTTGAGTCTTGTACCTAAAAAGTCCGAAATCATTTATAAGAAACAGTTCGACAGATTTATTGCGTGGATGCGCAAGAATAATGCAGATACTGTTACAGAGAAGGTTTTGCTTGCATATTTCCTTAATCAGGTAAGTTCATTACATTATTTATTAAAGGTAATCATTCTTTATATTTACATAACATTGTACAATCTGTGCGTTGGGGATATTAAAGAAGAAGGTTCTGTCTTTGTGGTTTATATTAGAGATACCAAAACACATGGACCTAGGGTTTTTACCATATTAAACGATGACAGTAGAGTAAATTATATTGACCTCATTAAGAAGTACATGAGTTTAAGACCGAAACATGTGAAGATTGAAATTTTTTTTTATTTTAGGCTAAAGTGTACCTGGCAGACTCCATCGAAAACAAGAAGAAAATTGCCAAACCCTTAGGACCTAGTAGCGTACGACAAATGAGTAACCTAGAAATATCTGTATCAACATCTTCAAGCAGTTCAAGCGAATGCCTCCTTGAAACATCTGTGGGAATTTCAATTACCGGAAATTCCAATTGCACCATTAATATTAGCATCAGTAAACAATAACTTCTTTAATATTACTTTAATCACAGATCATATTCTAACAGTAGTATTAATATAAATAAATATGGAAATGTAAACTTTCACCATTATCACACATAATAAAATACTTACCTTTTTTGGGTTTTTAGCCAACGGCCTATCCCGCAATTTTTGGAGTTTTTTTTTATTGGTTTCAAATGCAAAGCCACACTTCCCCCTGACCGGTAGGGTTTCAAAAATACACACACACACACACCCACACACACGCATGCACGCACGCATGCACGCACGCACGCACGCACGCACGGACGCACTCACACTCACACTCACACTCACACTCACACACACACACACACACACACACACAAACACTCATGCTCACACACACACACACACGCGCGCGCGCACATACGCCGCACACAAATTTATAATTAATTTATAAAAGTTAATTGTTGGGCCCTCGGGTCAAAACACATCCTGTATATCGTGTTTGTAATTTTTGTTTATTATTCTATAAAGCTCTCGGATGAATAAAATGAAGTCATTAACTAATTTGGCACATTTAAAGATAGTTCAGCATTGGATCGAATCACGAAAGTAAATTCGCCAATGCTGTATCCACGCACTGTTCAATTGGTTTATTTGCTAATTTTGTCAACATTTTTCGCTCATCTGCATCACGCTGTCTACTAAAAAATAGAATCCAGGTGCGGAGTTGAGAACATTTTATTTGGAACAGAGAGAACAAAATTACAGTTCGGCATTATAAATTTCAAAACAGAACACACATTTGTTAATACAGAACAACTATAATAAAAAATAACAGTAAGAACCTACGTTAAATTTTCAAACCAGCCTCAATGCATTTCTGTGAATGTCGATATGAATTGACTTATCGTATCTGGATTTTGTCTTAACTTCGTCACAATAGAAATTAGTTATATGTAATAGCTGCTCCCTGTTTTCAATGGGAACACTGTAAACTTTTTTTTAAATAGCCCCGCAGAAAGTAGTCCACCGCGTTGAAATTATGGAATCTAGCGGGCGAATGTTGTGGCCCTCCATGTCTAATCCAACGGTTTGGAAATTGTTGATGAATATTCCCTAACTTCAACACCGAAATGAATCGGAGCACCGTGATGCTGAAAATGCATTCCCCGTAAATTATGGTTTACCAGTAGCCCAGGCAATTTTGAAGAAAATCCAGATAAACGACGCTTGTTAATCTTTGAGCGAATACATGCGGCCTAATAAAAGTATTATTAATTAGACCGCACTAGACATTAAAAGAAAAATTATGTTACGAGTGAGACTGTTTTACTATGTGTGGGTTTTGATTTGCCCAAACATGAGAATTTCTGCTGTTAAAAACACCGTCTTTTGTGAACTGGGCTTCGTCTGTAAATAGTATGAGAATGATTGCTCTTCTATGGTAGTCCAACGGGAAAACGCCTGGTAATATGGGCACCTTCTTCCAACCTTTGAACTTTTTGGATATGATAAGGGTATAAATTCTTTGTGTTCTCCATACGTATGTTTGGGGTATCCCCAACTGTGTACTTATTTGTCTGGTGCGGGGTTTAGGGTTTGTATGTACAATGTCCATAATATTTTCTTACTATGAGACACACATTTCCATTGAGGTTGATGGAATCCATTTTGTAAATTGAATTTTTAATTTTTATTAGTTTTAGTTTATTTTTTTGTAGCCAGCGTGATGCGAATGAACGAACAACGTTGATAAGATTAGCAAATAAGGAAATAAACAAAATTCATGGATACAGCTTTGGTGAATTTATTTTAGCTCAAAAAGATTCGATGCAACGCTGAACTATCTTTAAGTGTGCCAAACTAGTTAATGACAGCATTTTATTCATCTATCCGAGAGCTTTATGGAATAAAAAAAATTACAAAAACGATATACAGGATGCCTTTTGACCCGATGGCCCAATAATTAATTTTTATAATCTACGGTCCTGGAATTTAATTTTTTACTACCTGAACAAGTTGGTATTATAACGTAGGCTATTAATCTAAAAGTTAAAGTAAATCCGTCGAACAGTAGAGAAGATGGTATTGATTTTATCGAAAAAAGGAAATCACCCTGTATTTCCGTAATTAGGCTGAATTGGTCAATTTTAATAGTCATTCGTTAATGGTTTAGGTGTATCCTATATCCACCACAAGTATGCACAATGGTTCGTAAATCACCCTGTAGATGCTGAATCTTAATTTCCGTGTCCTCCATGTGTTAAATCGATGTTCCGGATACTGGTCCGTGTTGGTGTTGATGATGTTGTAGTAGTCTCAACAAGACTGTTAGATAGACGTTTCGGCAAGATCCCACTTGCCATCTTTAGAATATGTTTAACTTTCGGCTACTCCTTCTCGTTACTCGTATAGAACTGATCTGTTTTGATAGAGGTTCCGTTTTATATGGCTGGTTACGTGCCTGAATTCATGGGATTGGTCCTTTTGTTGCACTTTCACTTTCTCCACTTTCCCTTTTTTTGTTTTCCATCTATTCTGTGTTATTTTTATGTGTTTATTGATTAGAACTGGTTTCCACGTTGCTGGTAATCGTAATCCATCATCTCTAGCTTCAGTGTGTCAATGTGTTTTTCTATTTCAATTGCCTCTAATGATTAGAGATTTGTAGTGTTGGATGTTGGCTAGCGTTGTAGTATTTTCAAAATCAATCTTGTGGCCTGGTGTTTTTTATGTTGTTCTAGCGATCAAGTAATTTGACCTTTTTTGAAAGCATTTATGTGTTCCTCTCTCCTTGCATGAATCTTCCTATTGATTTGTCTTATATGTATATATCGAAGACCATTTGCCACATGGAATTAGGTATACTTCTTCTCCTTATACATTTGTATTGACTTTTGGATTTTTGAGCATTGTGTTGATCTATTTCGCTGGTTAAGTATAATTTTTATATTATGTTTCCGCAGTAACTCGCTCATCATGTCGGTAGTTTCTTTTATGTAGGGTAGGAATGCTATTGTCGGTTCTTCCTTTTCCGGTGTATTTGTGATATTCTGTTTTTTTTTTGGAATTATTGCTCGTTTTATATCTCTTTCTTTGTATCCATTTTGTTGTAGAGCTTAATTGGTTTATTTCCGTCTGTGGGCCTGGTCTATTAACATTTTGGAGCGATATATTAACGTTGTTAATACTGAATTTTTTGTTCTTATTGTTGTGAAATATAGGTAGTATATATAATTTTACGTTCGTAAGTAAAAGACGTTGGTAAGTAAAATCTTACCGACGAGTTCGGCCTCGCAACCAGTAAACATATCCTACTATCTTGGAAACAGATATGGTAAATAAACGAAAAAGCTCAATCGTGCAAAAACGTATTTAATGGTGCCCAGTAAGGATGCAGGTCATTTATATCGACACCAAAAAAAAGGGCTGTAATTGAAAATGGATTTACTCTTCTTAAAGGTTGGTTTAGGAGACTCAAATACATATAAACTGTTAGACTAGAGTGTATTAGTCGCTAATTGTGACAAGGACAATCCTGCACAACTTATGCATTTTGTGCAAGGACGAATTTAAACAATTCATTGATGTTACTGTAGAAGTAGAGGCGGAAAGAAAAATGAAGCCTGTTAACTTATAAAACGTAGAATTTAGAAATAACTTAGCAATAGCCCAACGTGAAGAGATTGTTAATTCACTGGCAAATCGTACATAATATTTAGATATATAGTTTTTATTAGATAAGTAAATTTAGATACGAGGGCCGGGTTTTTGTTCCTGAGCAACTGAGACAGTGCAGGTCCCCCGCATCTAGTCTGATTGAGTAGGGTCATTAGGAGTGGGGAACGTCGGTCACTTCATACTTTCAACCAATTCGTCTGTAGTGCTCACTACGTCGGAGCAACAATACGTGTGGTTTGAATCTCTGCTATGCAAATATGTCACAAAAGGAACTAACCAGATATGTGTGGTTCGTTTCTGTTCTAGACACACGTAACTAGAAAAGTAACAAGATGTGAGGTTTATAACAAGTGGGTATATAAACTGGCCCTTGGACAGATGTAGTTTTCATTGAAGTTAATAAGTCTGCAGAAATACAATATAATAATGAAGAATTCAGTGCAAAAGTTTGCATCAGGAGCAATTTGTAAGAGGCCTCCAAAAAGGGAACAAATAGAAGACCTGATACGCAAAATAAAGAAGTTAAAATATGATTTGGAGTTGTATGAAGTGCAGCGTATGCTAAAAAAAGCAAGATTAAACTAAGGTCTTGTTATTAATACATTATTGTAAAATTGCTAACAATCTAGACATTAATGTGTTTCGTGTTACACTGGCAGAACTAAAATCAAAAAACTTATGATCTGTTAGTAAAATTTGAATGGATTAGAAATACCTTATTTTAGAAAAAAATTGTTATTTATTCTTGTGAACTGTTGTAATATTGTTTGCCCTAATTTTTAAATTTTGTAAAAGAATAGTCCTGAAAACTTATCGTTTATTAGAATTGGTGAAGTGGTGTATATCGTATTCATTATACAATATATGAATATTGATTTAATTTAAAATATTACGCTCCAAAAATAGAACTTATATGGAATATGCATTAATTTAAATTATATGAATTACAAATGGGAAATACGAAGTTGCACTAATGTACATTTTTAATAGCAAGTAAAGTTTCATTTTCAAATAATGAAATCAACAGTGTTATGTTAATTAATGGTTACATCAAAAATTATAAGAAATATAAGTAATATAGTAATAAATGAGTAAAACTTGTAAAATGATAATGAACTATATGGTTTAGATAAGATTGGAAAAACTCTCGTAATTATATCTTGCAATGAAAATGCTGTCCATACACATTCCTTTCTGTTGAAGTACATTTTATTCATTATAGTACTGATGGACGACGCTATTTGTACGGCCATCGAATACGCCAACTCTAAGGCTCTGGAAATTCTTTGGAATATATGCAAGGAGCGGGATATCAAGTACCCTTTTAAACCGTCCGATGACCGTCATAAACGAGCGCACGAATGGTTACTGGAAAATATTCGCTAAGGTGTTGAAAACCCAAATGCGCTCCTTGGATGGACCAACGGCCCATTTTTCCAAATCTACAAAAAGGTTCATACAACGCATTTTGGCCATTCACCGAACTGAGTGAATACCAAAAGACGTTATCTTTAGTCTCAAAAATGCATGTAAAAAAAAATATTGTTAAAAAAAACCTTTGTATGGTGAGATGAAATAAAAAACGATATAACAGTATACTGAGTTTTTATTTATAGTTAAGTAGTTACAATAATATGCTTATAAAACTACATTGTCACCATCGATCCACGAATATTCGTTTAATCCCAACCATTTTACGTACACTTTATTCTTCTTACGTCGAATGACCTTTTCCACCAAGTACACGTCCGGATATTTAGCCTTTTGCAATTCCTGTCCATAAAATCCACCTAGTATAGGTGTTCCTTTCATGTCTTCTAGCAAGTACGCGACCGGATTGGTTACGCGTACTTTAACAATCCTGAAAAGTTAACTCGGCCAATTGGGTACATAACCTTTATCAAATATGCTTTTAAATTTACTAATGCGAACTATGTCGCTCACCATTATTTTTATTAAAGATTTTGAGATTCGAATATACATTAAGCGGTGTGTTAGCATTTGCTTCGCTAGGTTTCATTCCGATCGTTCGATGTCTACGATTATTGTATTCTGTCGTTACTTCCTCTAGAAGTCTTCCAATCTGTAAGTATTTTCCACGCAGCCCAAATTTTTTATGCAAGGTATTCTTGATGGTCCTGCTATGCTAGCTTTTTTCGTGCTGTAGGTGGGGTAGTGACTAATGTTATGTTTCATCATCAGTTTATCGAAATGATTATTGTAGAACTCTTTTCCAGCATCTGTTTGCAGATTCTTAGTCGTCCGTTCTTTAAAAATGGTTTGCATAGCCCTTGTCACGTCTTCACCTGTCTTCGTCTTCAATCCTCTCGTCCATAGGTATTTAGAGAAACAGTCGATAACTACCAGCATGTATTTGTAACCTTTATTCTGTTTGGCGTAAGGTACAAATTTAGCTAAATCGGCTTGCCATAGATCATCGAATCCTTTAATAGTAGTGCGTCTACGTGGGAAATTTTTGCGTGCCGGTTTATGCAACTCGTTTGCCACTTGTTCCATCCTCTATCAATTTACTTAAAGTTTCTTTAGTCGCATACAAATCTGCCTCTGCTATCTCAACGTAATTACGAACACCATTTATAAGCGACTTCACTAACTGGCTAGAAAACTCGAGGTAGCCTTTATTTATGGCATCAGTGTCTTCTTGAGGATCGGCCACCTGTCAAGCGGTTCCCATTTAAATGGAACCTCGTCAATTGATAGTGCTGTAAGGTTAACGCATCTTGACGTTTGATGTGATCGGCTACATTACTTAAACGCTTATTTTCCACATTGAACTTATCACCGGTAATGGAGAAATGCGTTTTTATCAGTTTATGGAATTGAGCATGATCATGAGAGCGTCCAAACTTGTCCATCGTTGTGCAAACTATAGTTGACTAAAAAATTGTTTGGAACGTTTCGCAATATATCCATTTTCATATAGTTCTCCCACGATTGATATGATATTGTTGACGAGTCCAGCATTACCGGCCATTTTTTCCGCCCATAGGACTTCCAAATCTTGAATCAATTCATGCACGTTGTTCCAGTATTTGTATTCAACTGG
This sequence comes from Vesta saturnalis, assembly GCA_036346205.1. Lineage (NCBI taxonomy): Eukaryota > Metazoa > Arthropoda > Insecta > Coleoptera > Lampyridae > Vesta > Vesta saturnalis. The sequence continues at coordinate 1,275,527 of JARFJB010001586.1, forward strand.
TCGCCCATTTGGGGTGCAATTTCTCCAATCACACTAGTCTTTAGGAACGATGGCGTCTCTTGACGCAGAGGATTTCTTTGAAAATACCACTTAAAGAAGATGATCTTCGTTTGTTAATTCTTCGCAAATGATAAGGTATTGATGGCGTGGTACTGTACCGATGAATTGGTGACCTTTTGTTTTTGATAGGGGACGAATGACGTTTTGGTGACGGTTTTACGAATACCTCCTCCACCGGCTCCGTCTTTAGTTCGATCTTTAGTAGCGGTTCTATTTTATTTTCGATTTTTGTAAGTGGTTCAATGAGTGGTTTGTAAGCTTTAATGAAATCTGTCTCTTTAGTAAATCGATCTTAAGATGATCATAGTTTTGCTGTATAGCTTTACGAACTACACGAATTATACGTTTCATCAACGCTAATCTCTTGTTATCCATCGGTGCAGATCAACAATAAAACAGATAACAGGTAAATAAACAGCTCTGCTTAAAACAGGTCTGTTTAAAACAGGTCTGCTTAAAACAGGTTATTTGTGCTGTTTACTTGTAGGTTGTTTGATTCCAATTGATATTTTAACGATACCGCTAGGGTATCATGTACTGATCGAAGCCTTTCCTAAAACGACCGTTTTCTACTTCAGTGTCCTTATTTATTACCATGGATCCGTATCGATTTCGCCAACTCTCTGAGCACATGTCACGAAACAATTGGTCTTCATATATGTGACGCAAATTCAAATCATCCTCTTCAAAAAGCGCTATCAAATTGGCATTGCCTCTAATCAACTGTTTGGGGTCGATATTTTTCCTAATTCAGCGATATAAGTATAGGTTTGATCCAAGTAGAAGCAGTCAATGTTATTGTGACGACCCATTGAAAAGTACGCTCTAATATGATTCTGTTTTTCGCAAGCGATATCGTCAAACGTAAACACTGAATTGGGTTTTGCTACGCTCGGTTCCATTATATCAGCATTATCGCTGAAACAATAATAGCCAATATCTTTCATGGGATCTAAAATGTCACCCAAGAGTCGATATTTTTCCTAATTCAACGATTTCGAAAGTAACTTCCCATGCCGTTGTATCTCCCTATTTCAAGATGAAAGCGGACCTTAGTTAATTCTTAAGCCTATACTCTTAATTCTAGTCGTACCGTAAATGGTTCGTTTTCCCCAAAATCGATTAATTCTGATTCGTTAATTTAATTGAAATATTACGAATAGTGTTGGTGTTGACTTCCAAATATTGAGGATTGCTAGGAATTTGGTCTAAACCATAGTCTGGTGGGACAAACACGTCTATTGCATACAGCACCTTCGAGGTATTCCCATTTCTATACGAGCCTTTGACAATATTACACTCAATGTGAATATTTGTATGTTAAATTATTTGTATATCTAATACAGAGATATGTAAAATGTTAGCTTCTAATATCAGCGGTTCAAAACCTAGCATACGTCCAATGAAATCCTTTTGGGTAAAATCTATGGAAAATTCACAGCTAAGTTTGCACTTGAGCGTGTTATTATTTGCCCATAAACTAAAGAGACTTGTAAGAATGTGCGCTTTCATATAGATGATCAGTTCTTCCAACTCGTATGCGCCATGGGAATTTCAATAGCGTTGAGTTCGGTCCCCTTTATATAATACAATTTATCGTTCCCAGCGTGTATATTCGTTATGCTATTACAACCGTAAAATCCGACGACACCGATTACGTAGGTTTTCTCGAAATTAAGTTCGATCGGGGGATAAAAGTTATTACTCGCTCTGTTACCAACACCCTCTACACAGAACCTGATTGGCATGGTGACTACGTCTCCAACTACTGAGTATGCTATTTAACTTTAAACAGAGATGTCCACTTGAGAGTAATTATAGTATACTTTGCAATCGCGAAAGTAGTCCAGAACTTCTCTCGGTGGCGGAATATTTCCGAGACTATCATAGTACCATACGCTTCCATCATGTTTTTTGTAACAAACCCAATGGCTACCATGTCCCTTTTGGTTGTCTAAATTAATAATACCAGCCTCGTTATTCCATGGTAATTTGGGCATATTCTGTTACTTCCTCCTAACCGATAGGGTTTCAAAAATATTGCCCTACCGTTTGTGTTTCCTACAGTGGAGACCCATTGTACGATAGCCGCTGCCCCTCCGGCTAAAGCGCCAACGCGGATATTCCCGCAAAGAATGATATAAGAAATGGTAAAAATCCACCCTCTTTAGGAAGGGGAATTACTCTGGGAACGCTTACTTTTCCCTTCCTACCTAAGCTTTTCACAGCCAATTTTGCTGCTGTAAAAGCTGATTTTATAGCCTTTATAGGACTGTTTTTAATTTTCTTGGTAATTATTCTACATAATTTCGTGGTCTTTTTGTTCTGCTAACACCCATTCCTAACGTTATTTTTGTCTTCATTGTACCTGCTACAGCTAAAGCGGCTGTTCGTTCACCTAACTTGGCGTCGGATTCCTTAACACGATCCCAAGCTTTTCTTTCCAAAATATGATCCGCTCGATGTCTACTAGCCAAGTCTTTACTATCCCTATAACTGATATTGTGAGCTTTGCAATGAGCGTCTAGGAGGTTAATACCGGGATCACCACGTTGTAGCCTTTTATCTAATTTACTTCCAGGATCACAATACTGATACCCGGGAATATGGAGCTCAATGAGTAGCTTATTAACCAGACCACCCCCACGCGTACACAACGCTTCACAACTAACATTGTTTGCATGTAAGGTCATTGCTACAATCAAAAAACAAACAGATGTTTTACCAATATAGTATTTATTCATATATGTGATACAGTAAATAGCTAGGTAGATAATCCAACATCTTCATGATACAAACTGTATTATGAGAATTTATATCGTACTTGTAATACAACACATTTTCAATGTCGCGGTAAATGTTATCGTTGTTGGTTGCATCATCGCCATACACCATCTTACGAAAGTGGCGGTAGTTGTTGACTTGTTCGATGAGGTTTTGAAAGAAACAGGGAAGACCGTTTGATTCCAGTAATTCGAACCGATAGTTAATGATACCCTTTAAGTTGAAAAGCTCTTCAGTGTCGTTCTTGTTCAACATACAGTAACGACCGTGGTTTTGCCGAATTGTTACGCTTTTTAATAGCCTTTCTGATGATGATGATGCACCTTTCACTACTTCCCAATTATAACAAATAGTAAAATTGCTACCAAGCAATTCTGAACTTTGCTCGTATTCAATGTCCGTCTCCTCGTTGATATTTGACCAATCAATGTGGTTTTCACTCTCTTGTGAACAAGAAAACTTCATTTCCTGATATGTTTGCCAGTTGAGTAGCATCTTCCAATCTTCTCTTTTCATAACAAGGAGCCCGTCTGTACATACGATTCGTATAACTGGCGTAAGATGTAGGTGCGTACTGTATCCAATTTCAACATATTTTTTTGAAAAATTGACCTCGAATAAATCATATGATCTATTATCAATTAAACGTTCATCGGTAGGACTGTTATGCACAGTTTCAGTTGGGGAAGAGCACTCGGTAGATGTAATTGCTGTGGTAGAACTATCCCCATCATTACAACACCAACACGAACATGTGAAGAAGTTATTACAGCTATTCATGCTATCCATGTAGAATCTTTTTAAATTCATTCGAGTAGACTTGCGTAGACGAAAACAACTGATGAATTTGTAACCGCAAATTTTATTATTATATATCGTTTTCCCCACCTCATAACATTATTATGATGATAGAGGGGAGAACAGTTCTTGGAATCTATCGTGATATATGTCAACACGATGTTGCTCTTGTAGTACGGGTGATAAAATGCATTCCAATTGTTTTATTTTACGGCGGAAACGTAATCTATCCAGCGCCACACTAACATATTATACACTTCATTTTTAGTCTCATCAATAGCAACTCTCTTCATTATGATGGGCCTACTCTTCATTTAATCAAGAAATAAAAAGACATTTTTTGCAATAATAAATATATAATTTATTTCCAAACAGTTATACATAGATATATTATTATATTTACAGAAATGTTAAATTAGTTGTTTTTCCAACAGTTCCGGCGCTGGTGATGTACACGTCTTACTCAGGCAGATATTGCTAAAACTTTTCAATGCGATCTTCTTTTTTGAAGTATTCATAAAAACGTAAGAGAAGTATACACTTCAAGTTCTCAGTTTCAATGATAATATTATAAAAACTTTCAATAAACAACGCCAATTGTAATAATTCACATTGAACGGTGCCAATTGTAATAACAAAACGTGGTGATGATGTAATTTGAATATTATAATAACGTAATAATGAAATTAGGTAAAGTTCTCCCTAACACAAATCATATAACTAATTGAGATACTAACCTTTCACAACTAATTTGTGCCTTTGACTCTAGTCGGTTGATTAAATTGGGGTAGGTTCAAATAAACTGATTTGCTCAAATACCTAAAATGCTGCTTGATTCCAATTTGCTTAATTATTTTCCCTTAACCTAATTAGTAAAAAAATGCAATGAAAAAAAAATTATGAAATGAAAAACTCGAGCGCCAAGCTATCTTTGATATAGGAACAGTTAAACCTAGTTAATGAACAATAATAATGTTTATGACAATAAAAGAAATATTAACGTGCAATTAAGTTTATTTATCATCTTGATGGATGATTAAAAAAATAAGAAGTCTTATTACTATTCTTAAAGTATAAAAAAAATCATTAAATAATTACCTTCGTAATTTTTGTACTTAACATTTTATAACCTTAGGATTCACATGAGTGGAATTGTCAACTAGGTGAGGTCAGGATTGCATAAATGTTGGGCAATCTTTACCAGCCACACCGCCAAACTGGAACTATTCTTAAATTTATTCATGAAAATTTTATATCCAATAATTTTATGGCATTCGTTGAAGTTCTTGTATCAAAAATTCCAATTTAAAAGGTAATCCAAATTGATACAATAAGAATGAAGAGAAAACGTGTGCAAGTAAGTAAAGCAAATTAAGTTCCATTAAAATTAAAAAAAATAATAGTTATAATAGTAGTGATAATAGTAAAATAGTAGTGATAATAGTAAAATAGTAGTGATAATAGTAAAACAGTGCCTGCAAAGGAGCAGATGTTTTAGAATTAAATATTACGAATTAAAAGGTAACTTAACACCAAAACTGATGGCACTATTACAAAAACTTTAGGGATAACCCTAAACAATGCTTCCCGCTACAACATTCTGCAGGAAGTGGCCAAAAAAATAGAGGCCCCCAGTACAAATCATGCAGGGGCCGCCCAAGCATTTGCGCAAAAGAATTAAGATATTACGCGTTGCGCGGCTTTAAATGATCAGAATACCATTTTTAAGGAAAGGGAAATATAAATCTTTACGAAATATACTCACTTAAAAGATATGTACTATTAAGATATTCAAATTAAGTTGCCTACCTCAATCCTATAATGCAAAACTTAAAAACTTAATAATTACTACTAAATGAATGAAAGATCTAAAATTATAGTATAATTTAGTACAACACGAAAAAGGGTTGTTACAGTATGTTTACCATACTTTGTGTCGATAGTGTGCATATCAATCACTTTATATTTTGCAACCACTTCCAAGTCTTTTACGTTCGTGAAGGATTTACAGAAAGTGACACCGTTCAATGCAGATAGGTCCATCTTTACTGATTCGAGAACGCTTTTGAATTTTAAGTTTACACCGGAACTATCCCTTATATATATATATATATATATATATATATATATATATATATATTACTGCATCACGATTATGATAATAGAGGGGAGAGTGTGCTTTGAGAATTGCACCAGTAGGCTACTCTGCATCTGATGATGAATAACTGCTGTGTCTGTGTCTCTGTCCGTGACAGTGTCTGTGTATGTGTCTGTGTCTGCGTCTGTGTCTGTGTCTGTGCCTGTGTCTGTGTCTGTGTCAGTATTTATGTCTGTGTCTGTGTCTGTGTCTGTGTCTGTGTCTGTGTCTGTGTCTGTGTCTGTGTCTGTGTCTGTGTCTGTGTATGTGTCTTTGTCTGTGTCTGTGTCTGTGTCTGTGCTTGTGTATGTGTCTGAGTCTATGTCTGTGTCTGTGTCTGTGTCTGTGTCTGTGTCTGTGTCTGTGTCTGTGTCTGTGTCTGTGTCTGTGTCTGTGTCTGTGTCTGTGTCTGTGTCTGTGTCTGTGTCTGTGTCTGTGTCTGTGTCTGTGCCTCTGTCTGTCTGAGTCTGTGTCTGTGTCTGTGTCTGTGTCTGTGTCTGTGTCTGTGTCTGTGTCTGTGTCTGTGTCTGTGTCTGTGTCTGTGTCTGTGTCTGTGTCTGTGTCTGTGTCTGTCTGGTCTGCGTCTGTGTCTGTGTCTGTGTCTGTGTCTGTGTCTGTGTATGTGTCTGTGTATGTGTCTGTCTCTGTGTCTGTGTCTCTGTCCTTGAACGTGTCTGTGTCTGCGTCTATGTGTCTGTGTCTGTGTCTGTGTCTGTGTCTGTGTCTGTGTCTGTGTCTGTGTCTGTGTCTGTGTCTGTGTCTGTGTCTGTGTCTGTGTCTGTGTGTGTATGTGTCTGTTCTGTCTGTGATGTGTCTGAGTCTTGTGTGTGTGTCTGTGTCTGTGTCTGTGTCTGTGTCTGTGTCTGCTGTGTCTGTGTCTGTGTCTGTGCGTCTGTGTCTGTGTCTGTGTCTGTGTCTGTGTGTCTGTGTCTGTGTCTGTGTCTGTGTCTGTGTCTGTGTATGTGTCTGTGTATGAGTCTATCTCTGTGTCGGTATCTCTGTCCGTGAACGTGTCTGTGTCTGTGTCTGTGTCTGTGTCTGTGTCTGTGTCTGTGTCTGTGTCTGTGTCTGTACGTCTGTGTATGTGTCTGAGTCTGTGTCGGTGTCTGTGTCTGTGTCTGCGTCTGTGTTTGCGTCTGTGTCTGTGTTTGTGCCTGTGTCTGTGTCTGTGTCTGTGTCTGTCTGTGTCTGTGTCTGTGTCTATGTCTGTGTCTGTGTCTCTGTCGTGCTGTGTCTGTGTCTGTGTCTGTGTCTGTGTCTGTGTCTGTGTATGTGTCTGTCTCTGTGTCGGTGTCTCTGTCCGTGAACGTGTCTGTGTATGTGTCTATGTCTGTCTGTGTCTGTGTCTGTGTCTGTGTCTGTGTCTGTGTCTGTATCTGTGTCTGTGTCTGTGTCTGTGTCTGTATCTGTGTCTGTGTATGTGTCTGAGTCTGTGTCTATGTCTGTGTCTATGTCTGTGTCTGCGTCTGTGTTTGCGTCTGTGTCTGTTTGTGCCTGTGTCTGTGTCTGTGTCTGTATCTGTGTCTGTGTATGTGTCAGAGTCTGTGTCTGTGTGTCTGTGCCTGTGTCTGTGTCTGTGTCTGCGTCTGTGTTTGCGTCTGTGTCTGTGTTTGTGCCTGTGTCTGTGTCTGTCACTGTGTCTGTCTCTGTGTCTGTGTCTGTGTCTATGTGTCTGTGTCTGTGTCTGTGTCTGTGTCTGTGTCTGTGTCTGTGTCTGTGTCTGTATCTGTGTCTGTGTATGTGTCTGAGTCTGTGTCGGTGTCTGTGTCTGTGTCTGCGTCTGTGTTTGCGTCTGTGTCTGTGTTTGTGCCTGTGTCTGTGTCTGTGTCTGTGTCTGTCTCTGTGTCTGTGTCTGTGTCTATGTCTGTGTCTGTGTCTCTGTCTGTGTCTGTGTCTGTGTCTGTGTCTGTGTCTGTGTCTGTGTCTGTGTATGTGTCTGTCTCTGTGTCGGTGTCTCTGTCCGTGAACGTGTCTGTGTATGTGTCTATGTCTGTCTGTGTCTGTGTCTGTGTCTGTGTCTGTGTCTGTGTCTGTGTCTGTATCTGTGTCTGTGTATGTGTCTGAGTCTGTGTCTATGTCTGTGTCTGTGTCTGTGTCTGCGTCTGTGTTTGCGTCTGTGTCTGTTTGTGCCTGTGTCTGTGTCTGTGTCTGTATCTGTGTCTGTGTATGTGTCAGAGTCTGTGTCTGTGTCTGTCTGTGCCTGTGTCTGTGTCTGTGTCTGCGTCTGTGTTTGCGTCTGTGTCTGTGTTTGTGCCTGTGTCTGTGTCTGTCACTGTGTCTGTCTCTGTGTCTGTGTCTGTGTCTATGTCTGTGTCTGTGTCTGTGTCTGTGTCTGTGTCTGTGTCTGTGTCTGTGTCTGTGTCTGTTCTGTGTCTGTGTTGTGTCTGAGTCTGTGTCGGTGTCTGTGTCTGTGTCTGCGTCTGTGTTTGTCTGTGTCTGTGTTTTCCTGTGTCTGTGTCTGTGTCTGTGTCTGTCTCTGTGTCTGTGTCTGTGTCTTGTCTTGTCTGTGTCTTGTCTGTGTCTGTGTCTGTGTCTGTGTCTGTGTCTGTGTCTGTGTCTGTGTTGTGTCTGTTCTGTGTCGGTGTCTCTGTCCGTGAACGTGTCTGTGTCTGTGTCTATGTCTGTCTGTGTCTGTGTCTGTGTCTGTGTCTGTGTCTGTGTCTGTGTCTGTGTTGTGTCTGTATCTGTGTCTGTGTATGTGTCTGAGTCTGTGTCGGTGTCTGTGTCTGTGTCTGTCTTGTGTCTGTGTCTGTGTTTGTGCCTGTGCCTGTGTCTGTGTCTGTGTCTGTGTCTGTCTCTGTGTCTGTGTCTGTGTCTATGTCTGTGTCTGTGTCTGTGTATGTGTCTGTCTCTGTATCGGTGTCTCTGTCCGTGAACGTGTCTGTGTCTGTGTCTATGTCTGTCTGTGTCTGTGTCTGTGTCTGTGTCTGTGTCTGTGTCTGTGTCTGTGTCTGTGTCTATATCTGTGTCTGTGTATGTGTCTGAGTCTGTGTCTATGTCTGTGTCTGTGTCTGTGTCTGCGTCTGTGTTTGCGTCTGTGTCTGTTTGTGCCTGTGTCGGTGTCTGTGTCTGTATCTGTGTCTGTGTATGTGTCAGAGTCTGTGTCTGTGTCTGTCTGTGTCTGTGTCTGTGTCTGTGTCTGCGTCTGTGTTTGCGTCTGTGTCTGTGTTTGTGCCTGTGTCTGTGTGTGTCTCTGTGTCTGTCTCTGTGTCTGTGTCTGTGTCTGTGTCTATGTCTGTGTCTGTGTCTGTGTCTGTGTCTGTGTCTGTGTCGGTGTCTTGTCTGTGTCTGTGTCTGTGTCTGTGTCTGTGTCTGTGTCTGTGTCTGTGTCTGTGTCTGTGTCTGTGTCTGTGTCTGATATCTGTGTCTGTGTCTGTGTCTGTGTCTGTGTCTGTGTCTGTGTCTGTGTATGTGTCTGTCGTCTGTGTTTGTGTCTGTGTCTGTTTGAACCTGTGTCTGTGTCTGTGTCTGTATCTGTGTCTGTGTCCGTGTCAGAGTCTGTGTCTGTGTCTGTGTCTGTGTCTGTGTCTGTGTCTGTGTCTGTGTTTGTGTCTGTGTCTGTGTCTGTGTCTGTGTCTGTGTCTGTGTCTGTGTCTGTGTCTGTGTCTGTGTCTGTGTCTGTGTCTGTGTCTGTGTTGTGTCTGTATCTGTACCTGTGTATGTGTCTGAGTCTATGTGTGTGTCTGTGTCTGTGT
>JARFJB010001586.1:1287500-1292500 GCA_036346205.1 Vesta saturnalis
GTTAATGAGCAAAATCCAACCAGTGGCGGGACATTTTAGGTGATCAGGTAACTAAAACAAATCATTGCTTCAAATTTTAAAAGTTGCATAATTAAAATAACAGACAAATACTTTTTATAATTTCAAAGTAAAAATATATATAATAACGAGTGGTGCATCGCTTTTAGGATGCAAAATTGAGCATTTTTAATTTATCAACTGATTTTTGAATGTAGAGCATTTGAGGTTTTTAAGATCCCTAAGAATAGATCATTTGTCAAAGTTAAAATATTCAAAATGGTGGATAAAAATGGGGTTTATCGTGTTTATTTAATTTATTAACGATTTTTTGAAAGTCGGGAATTTGAGGTTTTAAGATCTCTAGGTGTACATCATTTGTCACAATTAAAATATTCAAAATGGCGATTCAAAGATGGGGGATTATCGTATTAAAATTCGATGTGACTAATGTGCAGATATTGTAGGCTAATGATCAATTTCGCAACTTTGTAAAACATCTAAATAAAAAATATTAAAAACTGCCAGTGGCGCACCGTTTTAGGGTGCAAAATTTTTTGAAGGTGGGGTATTGGGGTTTTTAAATCTCTAAGAATAAATCATTTATCAAAATTAAAAATTCAAAATGGCGGATCGTATTTAAAAACCGATATGACTCAAATTCAGGTATTGTGGGCTATGAAGTTATTTATTTACAAGCATTATGGCAGATAATTTGGCAGCGGTTTTTTATTTTGGAAGAGTGAAGAAAGGAGAAGGCATTCTTCTTAATTTTTACGTAGATTTGGTTAACAAAACATCTCTTTGTATTAAATAAGCCACGATGTTGTCAATTATGACCCATGTAAAAAATCTACAATTTCTGTTTTATGTTGATAATCGATGTTCAAGATCTGAAGACCGAAATTTACTTTTTTCAATTGTTTTTCGCACTAACAAAGTCTAAATAGCGTAAAAAAAACTATGTTGCAACGCAGCATTAGTTTCACTTTAAAAATATAACCTACAATTTTCAAAAGTGAAGCTACGGTAGTAACTTTTTGGCCTTTTGACAGTGCCACCATACTAGATTTCAATGGCCTAAACGCAAAATAAAATGGAACAAAGTGTATATCTAATAACCTGTATTTATCAGACATGGAGGTTTAAACATTTATCTGACGTATATTGTTGTTTTCAGAACGTTTGTTATTTTCATTATGTACGTATAACAAAAGAGGTTGCATAATTATTCTAAAATAATGTATTATTTTCTTTTAATTTCTATGTTTTAGTTTGGAAGGTCGAATGTTGTTTCACACCAGACATTTAGTGAGCACTTACCACAAATTTGAAGAGTCATTTAGAAGAAAAAATTTAAGTAATAGATTTTTAATAGTACCTACTCGATACATAAAAAAATACAATAATAGTGTAAAAATATCATGCATTTACATACAACAAAATATAAATTCAACGCACTTTTAATATATAGATCATCTAATACTTTAATATATACAATGGCGGTTAAAAAAATAAACATTATTTAGGTTATTAAAACCTAATCTAACCAAGCCATTTCCACTCCAGGTTTAGAATTAGTGTCAACATTTACAGTAGTAATTGCGGTCCTAAATGGGAAGTTATACTTTTTCTTGCACTTCTTTCCTTCAATGAAACTTTTCTTTCAAGTTTTTTAGAGGGGAACAACCTTCTGGCGACATTAATTCCAAAGTTTTCACGCTTAGTAATATCTCTTAATATTCTGGATAATTTATGTTTTCTTTTACGATTCATATTCTGTATTACATTGACTTTTGCATCGTGTGCTGGATTTAAACCAACAGCTGTTATATGGTCTATCTCAGTTGTGTCCAAACAAGGCCTAAATGCAGAGACTGCTCGGGAAACTCCAACCTGCAAAATTAAAAATTTATTATTTTAATTTTAAGAAAGGATTAACTGTTAATGCTTCAGACTAATTATTTTTCATGATCAGCTTTCATCATACTTTTATCTAGCACTAATGTAATATATGGTATAATTACACTTCTAATAGTTGTTGAAACGTAGCAAGTGATCATGGGGTTTATGATTAGAATAGAGCGCTAATTTCCTTCAAGTTTGAGTTTATATTAAACCCAAATCGTAAGTGGCTTAAAAATTCAATATAGAAACTCTCAGAGGCGGACTGGCCCTTGGAAGCGAAACGTCATTCCATAGTATGGAAGTTGTGTAAAATTATATGGATTGCGCCAGCTTGTGTATGAAATGTTGAAATTTGTTTTGCATTCATTCATAGTGTGAATGAACGAACCGAGTACCCCTAGCAAAGGAGGCCCACGATGGTATAAATGAATGGAATTCGAAAGTACAATAGACATTGTAGTACCGATAGTACAAAGAAAGAATTAAAACTATTCTTCTATTCTTCACAATCCTATTGGAGGATAGACCTACTTCAGGAAGCGACCCTGCCCACGCGAGCCTTGATTTTATCCCACCTCCTATAAACAGGGAGAAAATCATGTCCCAAAACCTTCTTTCCCATCATACCTTGACACATTGTCCTACCTACATCCTATCCATTACTTGCCAAAAACCCCCAAAATGAGATCGAATTATGAAACTACCCCAGGCGGGTAGAGGAAATAACTCGGAATCTCGCACTGAAAATTCAGTCAGCCCCACGGATTCTGGGGGGGGGGGCACAAATCCGATGAAAAAAGCCAATCAGCAACATACACACCAGAAACATAGAAAACCTAGAAAATCCAAGATAAGAGAATGGTACATATCGACGTTCAACATAAGAACAATGTCCACAGAAGATAAATTGGTAGAACTAGAAGAAGAATTAAATAAAATAAAATGGACAGCAATAGGTCTATCAGAAACACGGAGGCCAGGAGAAGGGTGTAAGATACTGAAAAGTGGATACATGCTATTCTACAAAGGAAAACAAGAACTAAAAGAAGGAGGTGTGGGAATACTCATCAATAAGAAACTAGCCCAGAACATAACACAATTCAAAGCTATATCGGACAGAGTAATCTTAGTGGACATAAAAATCAACAAAAAGACTACATGTAAACTAATACAAATATACGCGCCAACATCAGAACACGAGGGCGAAGAAGTCGAACAGTTATATGAAGAAATAAACAAAGCAATGAAAAGTAACAAAACAAGGTACGTGATACTAATGGGCGACTTCAATGCCAAGATAGGCAGAAAAGCGACAGATACGGGTGAAGAAAAGGAGGTTGGACCTTATGGTACAGGAACAAGAAATCAAAGAGGAACACAGCTAATAAACTTTGCAAAAGAAAACAACTTATACATAATGAACTCCTTCTTTAAAAAGCCCGAAAGTAGAAGATGGACGTGGCGTAGCCCAAACGGATCGACTAAAAATGAGATTGACTACATAACAAGCAATGACAAAAACATAATAAAAGACACTATTGTACTAAATGCAATAAGTGTGGGAAGTGATCATAGAATGCTACGAGCAAAGGTGATCATAAATGTAGGGAAAGAGAGAAGACAGATGGTACATAATAAAAAAAGTGCAAATAGAATATGAACAACTTAAAATGAAAACAACAGAGTACCAAAAAATCATATCAGAAAATGAAATTTCGCAGATACAACAAAAAGAAATAAATACTCTGAATACTATAATAACTCAGTGCTTATTAAATGCATCCAAGAAAATTGCAACTATGGGTAAAGATAAAAAAAGAGAAATTAAGCAGAGACACTCTAAACTTAATAGAAAGAAGACGACGATTGCAAGGTGATCGAATAAATAACAAAATGGAAATAGTAGAATTAAATAAAACAATCAAAAGAAAAATAAGAGCTGATTTAAGGGAATACAAGAATTTAAAAATAAGAGAGACATTGGAAGAAGGAAAGAGCCTAAAAGATATCTTGCGGAAAATGAAAGAGGGAACATATCAAATAGTAAAATTGATAGATGACGAAGATAAAGAAATAACCCAAACATTAGAAATAGAAAAAACGATAGAATAATATTACCAGTCGCTATATGAAACAAAAGCACAACCGCCAATAGGAAAAACAGAAGACCAAAGACCTACAGTAATAAATGTAGGATCGGAAGAAATTCCCGAAATAACAGATCACGAAATAGAACATGCTATCAAAAACATTCCCAATAAAAAAGCTCCAGGCGAAGACAATGTAATAGTGGAAATGATAAGATATGGTGGAAAACTTATAATAAAGCAATTAAGAATTCTTTACAACAAATGCCTGATCGAATGTAAAGTTCCAGACGACTGGTTAAATGCATTAGTAGTACTTATCTTCAAAAAGGGTAACAAGTATAAGTTACAAAACTACCGACCTATTAGTCTATTATCTGTTATTTACAAAATATTTACAAAAATTATAACACAAAGACTTGCAAACAAGCTGGATAGTTACCAACCCCGTGAACAGGCGGGATTTAGGAAGGCGTTTTGCACTTTAGACCACCTACAAGTGATGAGAATACTAATTGAAAAACCAACGAGTATAATATGGCGTTACGGATAGCAGTAATAGATTACGAAAAGGCTTTTGACTCGGTAGAGATATGGGCCGTACTAAACGCCCTAAGCAATAGTAGAGTAGACAACAGGTATTCAAGCCATATATATATATATATATATATATATATATATATATATATATATATATATATATATATATATATATATATATAAACATGCTACTATGCAAGTAACGACACTAACAACTACGAATAAAATTAAAGTACAACGTGGGTTGAGGCAGGAGATTCAATCTCTCCTAAACTTTTCACCGCAGCTTTAGAAGACGTTTTCAAGGAACTAGAATGGGACGCTAAAGGCATTACGATAGACGGCGAGAAATTAAATCATCTGCGTTTCGCTGATGATGTTATATTAATAGCAAATGATAAAAAAGAACTGCACGAAATGCTTAATGAGCTGAACACAAAATCAAGGAAGATAGGACTTAAGATAAAC
>JARFJB010001586.1:1297500-1305000 GCA_036346205.1 Vesta saturnalis
AGGCCTAAATGCAGAGACTGCTCGGGAAACTCCAACCTGCAAAATTAAAAATTTATTATTTTAATTTTAAGAAAGGATTAACTGTTAATGCTTCAGACTAATTATTTTTCATGATCAGCTTTCATCATACTTTTATCTAGCACTAATGTAATATATGGTATAATTACACTTCTAATAGTTGTTGAAACGTAGCAAGTGATCATGGGGTTTATGATTAGAATAGAGCGCTAATTTCCTTCAAGTTTGAGTTTATATTAAACCCAAATCGTAAGTGGCTTAAAAATTCAATATAGAAACTCTCAGAGGCGGACTGGCCCTTGGAAGCGAAACGTCATTCCATAGTATGGAAGTTGTGTAAAATTATATGGATTGCGCCAGCTTGTGTATGAAATGTTGAAATTTGTTTTGCATTCATTCATAGTGTGAATGAACGAACCGAGTACCCCTAGCAAAGGAGGCCCACGATGGTATAAATGAATGGAATTCGAAAGTACAATAGACATTGTAGTACCGATAGTACAAAGAAAGAATTAAAACTATTCTTCTATTCTTCACAATCCTATTGGAGGATAGACCTACTTCAGGGAAGCGACCCTGCCCACGCGAGCCTTGATTTTATCCCACCTCCTATAAACAGGGAGAAAATCATGTCCCAAAACCTTCTTTCCCATCATACCTTGACACATTGTCCTACCTACATCCTATCCATTACTTGCCAAAAACCCCCAAAATGAGATCGAATTATGAAACTACCCCAGGCGGGTAGAGGAAATAACTCGGAATCTCGCACTGAAAATTCAGTCAGCCCCACGGATTCTGGGGGGGGGGGCACAAATCCGATGAAAAAAGCCAATCAGCAACATACACACCAGAAACATAGAAAACCTAGAAAATCCAAGATAAGAGAATGGTACATATCGACGTTCAACATAAGAACAATGTCCACAGAAGATAAATTGGTAGAACTAGAAGAAGAATTAAATAAAATAAAATGGACAGCAATAGGTCTATCAGAAACACGGAGGCCAGGAGAAGGGTGTAAGATACTGAAAAGTGGATACATGCTATTCTACAAAGGAAAACAAGAACTAAAAAGAAGGAGGTGTGGGAATACTCATCAATAAGAAACTAGCCCAGAACATAACACAATTCAAAGCTATATCGGACAGAGTAATCTTAGTGGACATAAAAATCAACAAAAAGACTACATGTAAACTAATACAAACATACGCGCCAACATCAGAACACGAGGGCGAAGAAGTCGAACAGTTATATGAAGAAATAGACAAAGCAATGAAAAGTAACAAAACAAGGTACGTGATACTAATGGGCGACTTCAATGCCAAGATAGGCAGAAAAGCGACAGATACGGGTGAAGAAAAGGAGGTTGGACCTTATGGTACAGGAACAAGAAATCAAAGAGGAACACAGCTAATAAACTTTGCAAAAGAAAACAACTTATACATAATGAACTCCTTCTTTAAAAAGCCCGAAAATAGAAGATGGACGTGGCGTAGCCCAAACGGATCGACTAAAAATGAGATTGACTACATAACAAGCAATGACAAAAACATAATAAAAGACACTATTGTACTAAATGCAATAAGTGTGGGAAGTGATCATAGAATGCTACGAGCAAAGGTGATCATAAATGTAGGGAAAGAGAGAAGACAGATGGTACATAATAAAAAAGTGCAAATAGAATATGAACAACTTAAAATGAAAACAACAGAGTACCAAAAAATCATATCAGAAAATGAAATTTCGCAGATACAACAAAAAGAAATAAATACTCTGAATACTATAATAACTCAGTGCTTATTAAATGCATCCAAGAAAATTGCAACTATGGGTAAAGATAAAAAAGAGAAATTAAGCAGAGACACTCTAAACTTAATAGAAAGAAGACGACGATTGCAAGGTGATCGAATAAATAACAAAATGGAAATAGTAGAATTAAATAAAACAATCAAAAGAAAAATAAGAGCTGATTTAAGGGAATACAAGAATTTAAAAATAAGAGAGACATTGGAAGAAGGAAAGAGCCTAAAAGATATCTTGCGGAAAATGAAAGAGGGAACATATCAAATAGTAAAATTGATAGATGACGAAGATAAAGAAATAACCCAAACATTAGAAATAGAAAAAACGATAGAATAATATTACCAGTCGCTATATGAAACAAAAGCACAACCGCCAATAGGAAAAACAGAAGACCAAAGACCTACAGTAATAAATGTAGGATCGGAAGAAATTCCCGAAATAACAGATCACGAAATAGAACATGCTATCAAAAACATTCCCAATAAAAAAGCTCCAGGCGAAGACAATGTAATAGTGGAAATGATAAGATATGGTGGAAAACTTATAATAAAGCAATTAAGAATTCTTTACAACAAATGCCTGATCGAATGTAAAGTTCCAGACGACTGGTTAAATGCATTAGTAGTACTTATCTTCAAAAAGGGTAACAAGTATAAGTTACAAAACTACCGACCTATTAGTCTATTATCTGTTATTTACAAAATATTTACAAAAATTATAACACAAAGACTTGCAAACAAGCTGGATAGTTACCAACCCCGTGAACAGGCGGGATTTAGGAAGGCGTTTTGCACTTTAGACCACCTACAAGTGATGAGAATACTAATTGAAAAAACCAACGAGTATAATATGGCGTTACGGATAGCAGTAATAGATTACGAAAAGGCTTTTGACTCGGTAGAGATATGGGCCGTACTAAACGCCCTAAGCAATAGTAGAGTAGACAACAGGTATTCAAGCCTAATTCAGTATATATATATATATATATATATATATATATATATATAAACATGCTACTATGCAAGTAACGACACTAACAACTACGAATAAAATTAAAGTACAACGTGGGTTGAGGCAGGGAGATTCAATCTCTCCTAAACTTTTCACCGCAGCTTTAGAAGACGTTTTCAAGGAACTAGAATGGGACGCAAAAGGCATTACGATAGACGGCGAGAAATTAAATCATCTGCGTTTCGCTGATGATGTTATATTAATAGCAAATGATAAAAAAGAACTGCACGAAATGCTTAATGAGCTGAACACAAAATCAAGGAAGATAGGACTTAAGATAAACTTAAATAAAACAAAATATCTAACAAATGAAATAGAGCCGTTACATGAACAACAAATCGTAATAGGAAAGGAAAGAATTGAAAGAGTCGACTCATGTATATATTTAGGCCAAAAAATGGAGCTTTCCAAGAACAACCTAACAACAGACCTAAACAGACGAATTTCACTAGCGTGGTCAGCGTTTGGCAGACTACAGACCATATTAAAATCTAACGTGCCGAATACTTTAAAGGCAAGAACTTTTGACCGGTATGTGCTACCAGTCCTCACATACGGAACAGAGACATGGGCATTAAATAAAAGCATAATAGATAAGCTACAAAAGACCCAACGAGCAATGGAAAGAAGAATGTTGAATGTAACGCTACAAGATCACATACCCAACATTGAGATCCGAAGAAAATCAAGGGTAACGGACGTCATACAGCGTATATGTATACTAAGATGGAACTGGGCAGGGCACATTGGAAGATTAAGAGATGACAGATGGACCAGGAGAATAATGGAATGGCGACCCCGTGAAAATAAGAGGAGCAGAGGAAGGCCACAAACAAGATGGACGGACGATTTAAAGAGAATCGCTGGTCATGATTGGCTTCAGAAAACAAACGACAGAGATCGGTGGAAAACATTAGGGGAGGCTTACGTTCGACGATGGACGGAGTGAGCTAATGATGATGATGATGATGATGATTGTCACTTTCCTATTCAAGGATAAGTAGACTGTGATGAACTACAATGAAGAGTGCTGTCGTCTGCAAACCGATGAATTGGTTTAGTTGCTGAAGAAATAAGATCATTTATGCATAGCAAAAAAAAGTGTTGGAACTATCTATCACTGAATCTGAAAACCGAATTGATGACCGTATCAGTTAATCTAAAGAGGTGAGTTTGACAAGTAAACACATATCAATATCTAAAGCGACCACAAATCGTGTCACTGGATCTTTCTAATTTGTTGTTCCAAACTTGAGGTACATAAAGAACAGCACCTGTTGAACGCCTAAAACTATATTAGTTGCCACTAAGGAGTTCGTTAGATTTAAGGATAGAAAGTAGTTGCGTTGAATCTTTGCAAACTTCCATGATAAAAAGTGTTTCATGGAAGACATAGGCATCGAATAGAGCTTAAATAGGACTGGTACTAGCTTGGGGGAACATTTCTTTAAAACGATACCGTCTACACCAATCGCTTTATTGGAATCAAACCTACTGGTGATTAATTTTATTAAGTTTGTATCAAAAATTAATTTGTTGCATACCATATGGGAAAGAGTTCACTAGTTGCACATCTTTTCCCGATCATTAAGACACGTGTTTTATACAAATAAATCCACAAAAACAATAGCTTTATGTATAGAGTTCGCTACTACAGGTCCGTCAAAGTATGTCACTGCAGGGAAATGAAGATGTGCCAAAACTTTTACTGATGGTTTTATCTAAAGATTTGCGACTACCCAACGGACATGCAACTAGTTCATTGCAGTTTCGTTGTTCAAACAACGCTTTAGTGATACCATTTTTGCAGATATTTCTAGCAGCAAGGTGGTCTGCATCACGCTCGGCCGTTTTATTGGATTTTCAGAATTTATTTTTCACAGACAATGCATCAGTACAAGTCCTATTCAACCGTTAATGCCGTTAATAATCTTACGAAGCTAAAGTAAATGGTGTTATACGTATTTATGATCATTGATATATTGGCCCGCGACATATGATTGCACGTGGTCTGTAACTAGTCCGCCCCTGGAAAAACTTCATGTACAATACTTGGATTGTAAAGGCCTGATTATCAAATGTCACGAACCAGTTTGGGTGTATAATATCATAATAATATGGGTATGGCTTTCTAGAAATGACAAAAAATTTTCCAAATTTTCAATTTTGCAAAAAAAAAATAATGGCGGTTACTAAGCACTCAACGGATGGTTGCCAAGGAGGCCATTACACTATTCAACAATTATTGTGGACATACTTTCATTTTTTTACAATCCTGTAATTTGAAAATGTGAATTATTATTTCTTTAAGGATGAAGAGGAATGTGTTTAACAATTTTTTTAGGGTCACAACGCAACCTCTTTATTAATACTTCATAACGAAAATAGACAGCATTGTAAAAACAAAAACAATAGTCTATGCCAGATGGACGATTAAAACTACGTGTCAGATAGAGATTAATAGATACAAACAAAATTCTAAAGCTTCTGTAAAATATCAATAATACAGTTTAAGCATTTTGAATCTTATTTTATTAATTTTTAAATTATTTGACTTTATATCATGCAAGTTTATAAAAGAAAGTTGTGCAAATTAAATTTTCTTTAAAAAGTATATCTACACATTTCCTTATAAAATTAGTCGTTATTCCGATATTGAACAAATAAACACTTGACTTCTACATCAGGATTTTTTGCCGCTAAATTATGCGTGGTATAAAAATATTGTATTGCACGTAATTAATCGATTTGTTTAAGGTCTATATGACGGTATTTTAATATCTTTGAAATATACACCTATTTTAGAAATATTTGACACAAACCAAACACTGCCTCCTATAAATCTTCCCTCTCCGCCGCTGGATTTCTTCCAAAATCTAATCAGTTCCAGGAGTAATTAAAATCTGCTTAAATAAGTTTAAATACGTTTAAAGAAGTTTTAAGTACGTACCTGATGTCGTTCTGGAGATATCGTGGATACTAATATACAACCAAAACTTACACACACACACGCGCACACACACACACTCACACACATGCACACACATACGCACACACACACACATGCGCGCACGCACATTCACACGTAGGTTTAGAATGTTATGCAATCGACTTTATTTCACTAAAGTTAAATCAAAGTATTACCTCATGTTACAAAGTTCGCGCCAAGATCCGCCATGATGTCTGTGTTTGTTTGGATGGGGGGTGTAAGAGGATGTGATTGCGGACGTGCGCGTGCGGTGGTCCGCATGTGTGCGAGCGTGCGTGCGTGAGTACGAGAGTGAGTTAATGAGTTAGTGAGTTAGTGAGTTTGTGTGTGTGTGTGTGTGTGTGTGTGTGTGTGTGTGTGTGTGTGTGTGTGTGTGTGTGTGTGTGTGTGTGGGTGCGTGCGTTCATGCGTCCGTGCGGGCGTGTGTGCGTATGTGCTTGTGGCTGAGCTTGTGCGTGTGGGTGTACGAAAGCGTGTTATTTTAAGTTTTCTTTACAGTTTCTTAATATGCAGCTAAATAAGTCTAAAAATCGATTAAATAAATTTGGAAATGCTTAAACATCGATATTTTATAGAAACGAGCGGCTTTACCATTTTTAAATTAGCATCATATGTCTAGTAACCTCTACCTGACATGAAGTTTTAACTATGTTACCTATTTTCGTCTTGATATTTTAAGATGTCACGATTTGTTAATGAAATTTTGCATGCGTTGTAGCAAATTTCATCACTTGTTTTATTTCTTTAGCTACAATATTACCAAAAATAATCTAAAACTTTCGAACAATATTAAGTATCTCAAAAATTTTCCACATTCTATTTAAAATAAAGAAGTTAACGGCTACTTCCGGTATAACCGATAGTTCCATTGATTCGTCATTATTTTATGTTGCAAGAGCTTTTGGAATAGCTCTGGCTATAAAATTTTATCTTTTAAAACATTATAGTTTCCCATTTATGAAGGAGGAAGCATTTTGGGTGATACACGCTGTTTACTACTTCTAAGAGATTATTCTGCCAGTCTAGACAAGAAATAATAAGTTTCTGGGCGATTTTGGAGATTGTAATGCACATTTATTTTTTTATTTTTTACGGCGTAGTTACTGAGATACTAAATATATTTATTAAGGAAACATTTTTAAAATTTAATTACGTTAAATACAGGCTTTACGATATATAACTTGATATAGTTATTTTCACAAATAACAACTCGCAGACATGCAGACACTCAGACACAAACTCACACACACTCACGTAGACACGACAGACACACACGCACGCAAACACGGAGGCACGTAAACACGCCGACATGCAGTAACGCAGAACGCAGACAATCAGACCCACAGACACACAGACACACAGACACACAGATACACAGACACACAGACACACAGACTCACAGACACACAGACACAAAGACACACAGACACACAGACACACAGACACACAGGCACACAGGCACACAGACACACAGACACACAGACACACAGACACACAGACACACAGACACACAGACACACAGATACACAGACACACAGACACACAGACACACAGGCACCCAGACACACAGACACATAGACACACAGACACACATACACACAGGCACACAGGCACACAGGCACCCAGACACACAGACAGAGACACACAGACACACAGACACACAGACACACAGACAC
>JARFJB010001586.1:1310000-1477500 GCA_036346205.1 Vesta saturnalis
AGACACACAGGCACACAGACGCACAGACGCACAGACGCACAGATCCACAGACACAAAGACAGATTTTTGTTGAACGGATGATGTGGATGTTCTACACTTCTTATCATTTTTGTATAAATTACATACTATTGTGAAAATACTTTTTTACGTCATATTACAAAATAATAATTATACCGGGTGGACAGATAAGAATGCGGTAAAAAAATTTAATACTAAAATGGCCAAAAAAAGACCGTGGAAAATATTTTCAAATTTTCAGGATGACTGCCAGGGGGCGTAACCGCCACCCTAAACTCTTAAAGTGATTTTTTACTTAAATCCACCTAGTAAATGTACCAAAAAATTGTATGCTTTTTAAAGTTCAGCTTTATTCGAGTAATTTTTGTTTGACGTATCTATTAAAATAAAGTGTTGGTGAGGGGGGGGGGGTGTAATTCAGTAATTACTCCATCAATTCCATCTTTCCTGTAAAATGCCTAATTTTTAGTGATGCCACTAGAACGCGTTTTTTGATATAATATCAGAAAATTGCAAAATTCTCTAAAAATTAAATGCAACAATACAACTTTTTTTCTTAAAAATGATATGAAATCGTCACTGAATAGGTTAGTGATCTCGATATCTTATTCATACCCTAAAATATGGAAGAAAAAGGTATTTATTCTTATTTATTTGTCTTTTTTCGAGATTCAATAAAAAATGTCATCATTTTATAATTTTTAAATAATAAAAATTTTCATATTTCTCCAACGCGAGACATTGCTCTCGTACTAACGTGAGGATTCAATGACATGTATGCTAAGACAATAACAATATTGTCTTCCATTCTTCTAGCCAAGTCTCTTCTCAACTTTGGTCGAAAGCTTCCAGTATTACGCAAATTTTGCACTAAACGCGAAAAAATTCTCGCATCGCGTAGACGCCGATCTGAATATCGAGCTGGGCATACTCTCTTAGTCAATGCCACATTTTGAAGACATTCAAAATATACTGCAATCATATCAATAGCTTCATCATTTGTAAAAGACATTATAGGTAGTTTTAAGGACTTTAGGGATGATTGCATCTGATTTTTATGAAAAAAAGTGATATTGTTGCATTTAATTTTTTAGAAAATTTTGCAATTTTCTGATATTATATCAAAGAGTGCGCTCTAGCGGCATCACTAAAAATTAGACACATTACAGGTAAGATGGATTTGAAGCAGCAATAAATGCTCTTTCCAACAAACCTAAGTTTATTAAAATCATTTCAGTCATTTAGGAGTTACCGCTGTTTATTTAAAAAAAATCACTGAATCACCCCCCACCACTTTATTTTAATAGATACGACAAACAAAAATTACTCGAATAAAGCTGAGCTTTAAAAAGCATATAATTATTTGGTAAATTTATTAAGTGGATTTCAGTAAAAGTTCACTTTAAAAGTTTAGGATAGTGGTTCACCCCCTGGCGGTCATCTTGCAAGTTTAAAAATATTTTCCACAGTGTTTTTTTAGTCACTTTAGTAATAATAAAAATAGGAGAAGAATATGTCATATAATAAATAATGCATGTATATGTAAGAATGGATAGCAGTCTTTGCTAAAGAATAAAGTTATTATTATTATCTAGCCACCCGGTACATAAATTATATAGGATAATAAAATAAGTGATGTAATCAATAAATTCATTTCATTTTATATAACGAAATGTTAACGTAGAAAAATATTAGTTGATGCAAATTTAAAAACTAAATTAATCTCTAACTTGGGTATAAGTTTCACAACTTATTGAAAATTATAATTTATAATGTATCTGCATTTATTTAAATCGCTAGATATTATTAATTATTATCAAAGTGCATTACGGGGTCATAAGGGTAAACGTTATGTCATTCCCATACAATGCTGTTTAAATCTTTGAATTTTGCATACAATTTGTTATATTGATTTAAACTTGTGCTATCAAATGGGTATACGTCATCAAGCACAGGAGAATGCTGTTTATTTTATCATACGGTTGTTCATAATGTGACAAGCCTTTCCTTCATGGCAGGAAATTCTATAGTCTACGTAAGCTAATATCCATACTAGGTCTGGGTCTGGGGGTATTATGTAAGCGACCTCAATTTTGAGGTGTTGCGTAACTAACCTTGGTGTAACTCTTAAGAGATGTTAACATTTTTTATATAGTAAATAATACACACACACAGACACAATTAGAATGTTTTAAAGCAATATTAACGTGTACTTGTCCATGCTTGACAAAATGCTCTGTCAAATCTGCTCCCATTAATTCCATGTGTACATCCATTCGAATTGCTACTATCTTATTGATTATCCATAGCAAGATAATTGAAACACTAAATCCCCAAACTAATAAACATACGCAGGAAAGAGTTTGTATGCCTAATAAATACCATCCTCCACCTGAATTTTAAATAATTAGCTTTACATAATCAAAAAATTTTTTAGAATGTACCTTCAAATAACCCACTTCTTCCACTAGTAGTATCTAATGGAACTGGATTTTGTGCAAATAAGCCAACCGCTATAACACCTAAGTAAGCTATAAATTTTAAATGTACATATTAAATTATGTATAAGTACCCCACATTCCACCTAATCCATGAACAGATGTTGCTCCTACAGGATCGTCAACTCCCATCTAAAAATTCACTTGTGATACATACCTACTAATGGTAACGCTAAATAATATACCTTATCTAACAGTGGCATGCTTGCACAAGCAATAAGGCCTCCAATTACTCCAATAATTAGAGATGCCCACCCTGCAACAGAAATTTGCAAAAATGAAACATTTCAAAGCAGAACATTATTAATAGTAGTTATTAGTTACAAATGTTATAAAATGGGGTCTGACAAAACCCATATTTTATATTTTAGTAAGTTAGTTATATAACTGTAATTATATATTGAAATATAATTTAAGAACTTTTACCATTTTCATATATTATAATTATATGAAAACTGCTATTGTGATAGGTTTGTAAACAAATATTTTTACTAATCAATTTTTCAGGTTTATTCCCATACAAATGGATAGATGAATAGGCGTGTGCGAGTGAGAACTGCTCGCGCTGAAATTTTTACAGTGTGTACAGTTCGAACAGAAGAAGAATCATATTTCCCAAACCTCATTTTTTGTTTTTTTTTACATTTATTTTTGAACAACATTAATTATTTTTTTATTTTATTTTAATTTAACAATAGAGTGGAAATTTAATAAGAATTTATTTGGACAATTTTAGAGATGCACGATCCCCCTTAAAACGTTTTTTTTATATATGTTCGAACAAGTGGACCATTTGAAATCATATTTGGTTAGGGGTAATATGTTGGTACAAGAAATCATCACTATTCCTAGAGGTACTCCCACCACCTCATTAAAGAAATTTGGTCACAAATACTACTATGAGACAATAAATCATTCCATAATTTTGGGGATGCTCAAGCATGGATCAAATGAAAATTCTAAAGTGAATCTTAAGAGACATTTGTAGGAAAAGGGAAAAAAGGAAAGAAAAGACAAAAATGGATTGTTTATATGAAAAAAAAAGAAATGGTTGTGTTGGTATTCAAACCGAGGCAATGGATAGATAATATGGAGAGAATATACTTGAAGACATCATTGAAAACATAACATTAATAGATTTAATTATAGATACCTTCATGTAGATAACAACCAGTGGTAATAGCAAAGGAAAAAACGAAAGAAGAGACGAACATGGATTATTTATATGAAAAAAGAAATGGTCGTGTTGGTATTCAAACAGAGGCAATGGATAGATAATATAGAGAGAACATACTTGACGACATCCTTGAAAACATAACATTAAAAGATTTAATTACAGATACCTTCATATAGATAGCAACCAGCAGTAATAGCAACAAGCGATCCAAGAACTCCATTAATTATATCAATAACTTCAATTTTTCCTTTTAATCTAATTAGTGAATACGTTAAACTTGCAGTTCCTCCTCCAAAGGATGAAAGCATTGTCATAACTGCTGCTCTAGCTGCAAATTCATATTTTGATCCTGACAACTAAAAACAGTTTTTTAATAACCAATAATATTATATCTAATGTTACACTTTACTCCATATGTACTTCCAGAATTAAACGCCAACCATCCCCACCAAAGTACAAAAAGACCCATTACCGCATTCACTGGAGACCCCAGTGGTAAAGGTGCTATTCCATTGTCATACCTTCCTAATCTAGGTCCTAACATTAGTGCACTCGCAAAAGCAGAGGAACCTCCTAAAACATTAAATTTAAAATAATATCAAAAATGTTTTTTTTATAAAGTTACCTATTAAATGAACTGGTCCGGAACCTGCAATATCTACTGCTCCCAACTGTTTTAAAAAGCCATTCGTACCCCAAACCCAGCCTGCGGGTACACAGTACACAATTGTGTTTAACAAACTGAATAAACAGTACGCTTTAAAATTACATCTGAAATATAATATAATGCAAATATTTTAGATGGACATTTCTAAAGTATATTAATACCGTTCCGCCATAGCTCCACTTACGATGGTTGTAGCAGTAGTTGCAAACGACATCTGAAATAAAAATGCGGTATATATTGCACCTTTCATTGGATCATCTATGGGTGGATCAACGCAGAAATCTCCAAATGATATAAATGGATTATTCAATGGACTTCTACCAAAAGACAACGCAAAACCAAAAATCCAATAAGTTAAGCCTATAATTTTTATATTATTTGTGTGCTTATCATTTTTATTTACGTTTATACCTCCTAAAACAATATCTACGACATTTTTCATCATTATATTCACTTCATTTTTTACTGAAACGCAACCAGATTCCAACATTCCAAAACCTAAAAGAGAAAGAAAATTACGTTTTTTTATATAATTTAAATACCTTATTTTTATAACATAATTTTATCTGAACTCATAAACTTTTACTATCAAAATCTTGGATAAACCATTATTGTTAACTTTCTAATATTGTATTTCTTTAGCTTCCCAGAAAATAGTGTAAACTCCTGACGTCATTACCCAGAGCATCAACTGAAAAAATCTTTTGCTGCTGATTTATCAGGCAAATTCAAGCAGCCGCAAAGTATACGATCCCACAAAGCATAAATTTATAAAACCCAAAAAAGATAAGTATTTTATCATAAATTAAAAAATAATCATTTGCAGAAACCGGTCAAATCAACAATTTTTACAGCCGAAAATGAAAATTTGCCAAATGTGTTACGATAATAACTAATCATGTATTTCCTGAAGATGAACAATGTAAAACAAATTTTTGTTAAAAAATATGTTACAAACGTAGTAAAAACTGTAAAAATATTTAAAATAAGATGTCTACCGGAAGTAGAGTGAACTAGATTTTATAG
The DNA here is from genome assembly GCA_036346205.1 of Vesta saturnalis. Lineage (NCBI taxonomy): Eukaryota > Metazoa > Arthropoda > Insecta > Coleoptera > Lampyridae > Vesta > Vesta saturnalis. The sequence goes on from JARFJB010001586.1 coordinate 1,315,387, forward strand.
AACATCACCCAAATTGGCTTGCAAATTTGTATCAACTATTAAGTCATACTAGCATAAGTGAGTAGATTTTAGATCAAATATATGAAAACATTTGACCGATACTCCAAAAACTCTACCAATGCTTGTAGCATCAAAAACTAACATTTCATTAATCAAAATTTGAAACACATGGTGTGAAGGAGCACCAAAAGACCGTAATACATAAGTACTAGTATTGGTCGGTTTGATTTTTAAGGATTTGAACAGTGGTTTACTCCATATCTCAAAACAATGCTTGCGAGAAAACTACTTTCTCCAAGTGCATTACAATCACGTGGGGTTAATATGACTATCACTTGTTTAACTCCAGTATACTGCGCATACACCACAAGCACTAATGTAACCTTCTAATACAAAGAAAGATCTAGTATTCGTTCCAAAACTATCACCTACAAGAGATAGCACACGCTTTGCTTACTTCTTCAACGCCGAAGGTTAAAAATTAATGTAAAAAGCAGCAGAAGAAAAGCAAACAAAGAGCAAATGATACATCAATAGAAAGTAGCAGTAATAAAATAGTTGCATTCTAGTTCTTTGTTGACAATTTCTGAGATGTAGAAAATCCGGAGAGGAATATTGGGCAATGAACGAAAGGCTCTTACAATTTAACCAAGAAGTTAAATAAAGAGGCATGGGAAATAATGAAATAACAAATAAGAAATTTATACAGGGTGTGGCATTAGTACGACAAAGCGTATTTGCGGCTGAACTGTGCACTGTAGAAAAAATATTAGCTATAACCTAAAAATATTTTTGCATATACAGAGTGTTCCGTAACAGCGGTACATAACCCACCTTTCTTATTTTAACTGGAATGGTATAGTTTTTACTGTGGATTAAACATGTCGTATAGCTAAAATTAACCGTTTTTTTTAGATATTCGTACTTTTAAATAAAAAATTATCATTTTTCGTCGTAGTTCAACAATTTATTTTGAGGTTACTACCAAATCTATGAATTTGTAACTCCTCATGTAATTATTATAGGCTCTTTTAAGAAATATTATTACTTATTTAATTTTTATACAGGGTGTACCATAAATATTAATTTATATATTTTTTGATTTAAATGTAAATAGCTATCTTATCTTAAATACAACACCCTGAATATATTATTACAAAGAAAATTGAAGAGCCTACATTCTTTGTAATCAGCGCTCAAATTATAAACATGTGACGGAGAGCAATAGTGCCCCACGCTTTTATTTTTAGTCGTAAAGCTTTTTGATCACATTTTGGCGCAAAGAAAAAATGATTTTCTCCTTTTTAGTGCACTTTCTACGCGTAAATAAAAGCGTGCTTTTTAAAAAAAGTTTTCTTTTTTCATAGTATTATTTCTATATCTATTAAAAGTTTTTTTTATGAAATTACATTGTCACTCACATACGTAATACATTTTACCATTTATTTAAGTACGGCAACTGTTATGATCGTTTTCTGGCGAATATACCTAATATACAGCGTGCACATAGATTATACCACGAAGAATTAAAATAAAAGTCTTAAAACTGTAAATATTTCAAAAACCGTTGCAGATAGACAAAATTTGCCTATTACAAAAAATGTAGGTCTTTCAATTTTTCTTTCGAATAATGTAATAATATATAGGGTGTTGTATTTAAGAAAAGATAGTTATTTACATTTAAAAGAAAAAAATTATAAATTCAATTCAATTTCTGGAACACCCTGTATAATAATTAAATGTCATAATATTTCTTTAAAGATCAATGTCTGCACTAATTACATGCGGAGTTACAAATTTATAGATTTGGTAGTAACCTCAAAATAAATTTTTCAACTACGACGAAAAATGATAATTTTTTATCTAAAAGTACAAATATTTAAAAACGGTTAGGTTTAGCTATACATGTTTAATAGAGAGTGGTTGTTTTTCAGAGTAGAAACGAAATCCGCAGTAAAAACTATATCTCCATTTAAAATAAGAAAGATATATTATGTACCGCTGTTACGGAACACTCTGTATATGCAAAAATATTTTAGGTTATAACGTGCTTGAATTGAAGCAACTTCTGTATTAAACATTTTTTCCACTGTGCACAGTTTAGTCATAAATTCACTTTGTCGTACTAATTCCACATCCTGTATGTTAATTAATTTACAAGCTTAAAATATTGTGGGCGTACGTTATGAAGTCTTAGCTTTTAAAATTGCAAATAAAGTAACTACCGTATCTGCAATTACAAAACTACTGCAACTTCTGCAACTTATGGCTAGTAACCCTGTGTTACCGTACACCCGTATACAAATGTTCGCACCCTCTATATCCAAAGACGCTAGTCTTAAAATTAATTACCTACTTATGATATTTTTTTCGTAAATTCCCCATCTTTGACATATTCACTGTTAAAGTAGTACAGAACATATTATTATGTACAAAACCCTCAGAGGTATTAGAATAATCTCTGATAAAAGCCCTTTTTGACTAGATTTGGTAAGAAAATGAATTTTCCTAGAAATCTATTCCTTGAAAAATTTAATAAAGAAACGGCATCCTTCTTTTGTATCATCAAAGTAGCCCGCTTTAAAAAATCGGAAGTCTTATGAAGTTTCATTTTTTCAATATTATCAATATTTCCCGAGTAGTCTGAAAAATATTAATCAATTCCATACAGAAATAATCAGTTGATAAGTTTTGATAACTTAAAAAACTACTTCTAATAGATTCTCATTAAAGAAGCCAGAGGTGTAGTAAAGATCAAAGTAATCTAACAAAATTGAGAAGTGAGAGCAATCCCATGTTTCGATTCTAGCTATTCCTAGATAAATCAAACCAACCGGAGAATAAGTGCAAAAAAGAAGAGTATCGTAACACAGTACCAAAAACCAAGCCACTTCATAGTTTGCTGAACAGATTTACCAAGAATCACAAAGCATTGATCTTGAAAAATTAAAAAATGCTGGCTCGGGATTTCGGTTTCGGGATGTTCTCATTTCAACACTCTTTCGAGAAAATTTTACGTGCAAAAAACTTGTCCATTTATACATCATTCCATTTTATACCACTTCACTATGATACAGACGAGAGAAAAGCCGAATAACTTTTACAACTGCATAAAACCCTTCAACAAGTGCTAAGCGGCGTAAATTGGCCGACTTCATTCTACTTTTCGATTTTTGACTACGACTAGTTAATTTTTATTTCCTAAGTGGTTAATTAATGGTTTCGGCTTAATAGTTCATGCAAAAGCCCTTGACGTTCGATCTTAGGAATTTAATAATGAATTATTGTCTCAAACATTTTGCAGAAAAAAACAGTTTTTGTAATCGTTACTTTAAATGCATAAATATTTTAATGTTAGTAAATATAATAGCATAACAAATTCTTCAAATTAAATCATAATCAGATCAATTACACGTTTATGAAGCATTATAGTCCTAAGCAGCAACTGAAACAGGTAGAGTCAAAATATATATTGTAATACCAGTACGGAAAGGGCTTTATTGTAAAATGAGTATAAACGTTGGAGCACCAGCGCAGCGAGTGCTCCCATTATACGAATTTTGCAATGGGCATTTCCGCACGTGTGTTGCATACTATTTTTTCTACGAAAGTTTAAGATCAAAGAGTGGTGTAAATTATTATAAGTTTTTGTTATGAACGAATAAGTCCAAAAGTAAATATGTAATTAAAAATTATTAATTTTATTAAATACATAAATAAAAAATTGTTCATTGATTTAAAATAAATGCCAGTCATTAGTTGAAACGTCAAAAAATTAACTATCGCTTGTCATGAGTATTTCGCAGTTTATAAATAAATAAGAGAAAAAAAGAAAAAATGATGAATTCCGATAGTGAAGAGGTGAACGAACAACCCACCGGAACTTGCAGCCATTGCATCCGCAGTTACGTCCGATTTACTGCCTCAAAAATCGAAAAATAGGTACGAAAAAGAAAAAGAATGTTTCGTAGAATGGTGTAAAAACAGAAATGTTAAGTAGTACACTGAAAACGTGTTACTCGCCTACTTTAAGGAAAAATCAGAAAGACTTAAGAGTTCCACACTGTGATCAAAGGACTCTATGCTAAAAAGTACATTGATTTTACAAGATAACGTGGATATTTCCAAATTCGATAAGTTGCAGTCGTTTTTAAAGCATTAATGTGCAGGTTTCAAATCGAAGAAATCACGAGTTCTAACAAGAGAGCAAATCACAACACTTTTTGATGAAGCACCTGATGAACATTATTTAATGATGAAAGTAAGTAGGAACTTATTAAATTTGTTGGGAATATCTATCAACTATATCCTAGGTCTCATTAATGCTAGGAGTAGCAGGAGCCTGCCGTAGGGGTGAGAACCAAAAATGATGGTGAACGATATTGATGAACAAGATACAATTTTACTCGTAACAATTCCTGATTCTAAAACACATATTCGTAGAAAATTTTCCGTTACCGAAGGTCCTGAAAATTGGATAACTATTTATAAACAGTTTACAATTCTTCGCCCTAATAGCGTTGAGACTAACAGATTATTACTAAATTATAAAATGGCAAATGCACAAAAGAACCAGTAGGTGTAAATACGATTGGGGTAATTCCAGAAAATATTGCAAATTTCCTTAAATTCCACAATTCTGCAGACTTCACAGGGCATTGTTTTCGCCGTACCTCTGCAACACTGTTTGAAAATGCTGATGCAGACCTATTAAGCCTTAAACGTCACAGGGGCTGGAAATCTTCAATGGTAGCAGAGGGTTATATAGACAATTCGGTTCGAGGTAAGGTTGAAGTGTCCAAAAAAATAATTGGTAATGTTTCTGATGATCCGTGCACATCGCACATCTATAGTACCAGTCCAAGAGCCCGAGGACATATCCACTAAAGTTTTGGGTGTTCCAGATTTTTCTACATTGAGTGTTGTAGTTAATTCAGTTACTAAATCCGTAATTCCAGGTGTTAATATAAACAATTGTTCAGGATGATTAATATTCATATTCATAAATAAGTTATGAGTTTTTTTAAGTTTGTAATCTGTTAAGTATTAAAATTGCACTCGTATTTTACACATCTAATTAGAGTGCGGAATGTATTTTCCGCATTTTATTCATTACTTTATCATTTTAGGTATTACATATAAAAGTGTGTACAACATTCTACGTGAGTACAAGCAAACACATGTATTACATCCTCCGACTGACAACGAGCAATTTTGGACAACATTGACGACGAAACTAAGAGTAATCTTAGGCGTGTAGTCCATTCCTTCTTTAAACAAGACAATACACCACCTCTAAATAAAATTGTGGCCGCTATTGGTGAGCACGATGAGATGCCTCAATTAAAAAGGAGTACATTAAGAACCTTGTTGAATGAAACTGGCTTTAAGTGAGTAAAGGAATAAATTATGTCTAACATAAATTATACTTTATTTTGAAATATAGGTATTCCAAGAGGTCAAGAAATAGTTTCCTTAAAGAAAAATCCGAGATAGTTGCGTGGAGGCGACGTTATCTACGACAAATTAGAAAATATAGAGAAGAAGGAAAAAAGGTATATTTCTTAGACGAGACTTAGGTTAATGCTGGCCATACAGTAAGCAAAGTATGGAAAGATACAACCATCTTGACTCCGAGGCAAGCGTTTGTTAATGGATTAACAACGGGGTTACGGGATCCATCCGGAAAAGGAAAACGCCTTATCGTTCTCCACATTAGTTCCGAGGACGGTTTTGTTGATGATGGTTTGCTGTTGCTCGAGTCCAAGAAATCTGGCGATTATCATGAAGAAATGACAGCTGCTGTTTTTGAAGAATGGTTTCGCAACGTTCTTGGACGTTTAGACAAAAACGCTGTTATAGTGTTAGATAACGCTTCCTATCATAGCAGAAAGATCGACAAAAGTCCAAATTCAGGATCAAAAAAAGGTGACATTCAGGCATGGCTAACCAGCAAATCCATTGATTACGAACCAGATATGATCAAAGACGAACTTCTCGACCTCGTCAGAAAAACTGCTATTACTCCTAAATTAGTTGTCGATGAGATAGTAAAAACACAGAATCATACTGTATTACGTTTACCTCCATATCATTGCGAATTAAACCAAAACGAACTGATATGGGCAAAAATCAAGGGTGAAGTTGCGAGGTACAATAAAACATTTAAAATCGCCGATGTGCATTAATTATTTTGCACCGCTGTTGCAAACGATAATTGAAAAAATGCCACTAGACACGTGCAAAGTATTTTTTTTTTTATGATTGTGGACCTTGTAACGTTATCTTAATTAATTTGGTCACATTTCTAGGATCGCTATTCTATGGAATAAATTGTTTTCATTTTTCTTTACTGTCGGATAGCGTACGTTTGCAGTCTATTTGATTCTCATTGGTGTATTGCGTTCGTTAATCTCGAACCCTTGTTTCCGCTTTTAGTTTCGTTTTTTGTTTTCTGTTTCCGTGGTTGCAAGGGTACACACACAAAAAAAAAGTGAGTTGGATATTTTTTTTTTGCTTCACTTGAACCGCGATTCATTGACATGATTTTCTAATTAAAAATAAAACGGATATTTTCCGGATTTCTCGATCAATGAATAATTAATTTTTGTGCCGAACCTGATGCTAGTTCGCGTCACTTAAGTTACGTGATAATTATTACGGTTTTAAGCGTTCAAGAGTGTTGTGTTTCTCCTTATCTAATTCTAACGCTTGTGGTTACCAGCTTACAAGGTCAGTAATTTTTGTGAATCATTCCGTCATTTAATGTTATATTTTCTTTCATAGCGTTTTTTTTTCCTTTTCGTTTTCGCTTATTTTTCTCCCTCTACGTATATTACCTACCCACTACCACTTCGAGTTGATCCAGCGTCGTCAATATAAAAATAACACCGCTGCCATTTTGAATTTTTCTTACGACTGAAGAAATTCTAATTTAATGACTTATAAAGAAAACTACTGTCTGCTCACACGAATTTACCTAGTAATTGTTTACTTTTGATATTAGATAACTTGCCTAGCTAAAATTTAGTCATTTCAATAAATTATTATCTTACTTTTATAGTCTTAATTTATACGTGAAAATTTCACTGTCACTATTTGCTTATTTGGTTTCTTTCTAAATTCATAATTTTGTTTAAGTTTCAATTATTTATCAATATTGTAAACCACTTTACCTTTAACTATGTGTTTGCCTATTGTAACCTAATTTATTAGTGTACCTTCAGTATTCGAATTTGTTGTCAATCAAGTAATTAATGTATCCATTTTCTAGGGCCAACCTACTGTTTAAGGTCCGAATTATTATTGTTTTCTTTTCCATTTAGCTTCTGTAATTTCGGACGTTACTTGCGCAAGGAAACGACACCGGAAAGAAGTTCTTTTTAAGGTGAGATTATTGATATACTTGATCGCTTGTTTACTTGGGTAAACCGAATTCCGAAAACTTTGTAAGATTAACGTAACTAATATCACTTTTCCTCCTTTTTTTTTTTTTTTTTTTTGTTGCTCGAGGATTAATTTAAGGTAATTTGGATCAATCATTCAATGTTATATTAAAATAATATTTATTTCCTTTTTTTATTAATCAATCCTTACGGGTATCTCTATTACTTGTCAAATTTATGTTACCATTTAGACCATTTATCTGTTTTTGATGGCGATTATAATTTTGTGACCCCATTGTGTCTATTTATTCATAATTTTTCTATGATTTATTTAGTTTTTCGTACTTCGAACTAAGATAAATTACAAATATAACTATCTTGGAAGTACGTGGCGTCCATTTTTCCTGATTCTTATTTTATTTTATTTCTGTATATAATATTATGTATAATTATTTAACTGTATTAACCCACCCCAATGCCTACTAGCACTGAACCACCGAGCCTTGGCTTTATAAATTTTGTTACCAATTAAAGTTACCGTAACAACCTGAACAGGCTAAATAAGGCGTATCGTGCTAAAGCACTCAGGAACACAGGAGGATGGATAGAGGGATAATGAATTGCCAATAGATGCCTATGAACAGCTACCTTAAATTTTGTCATATCATAAGTGAGAGGAAAACAGGAACTAGGGAGATCATTCCAGAGTTTAGAAGCCGTGTAGAATGGAAGAAAATATGTGGCAATTGGATATCTCTATAGAAGTTCAAGCGGAGCCGTTGATCATCCAGTTAGGCGATGACTCTTCTTTATCAGACTCTGAACAAGACTGACGTGCTTTATTTACAGACTTAGTAAAAAATACAAATGCAGCTACAGGAAGAATTGTAAATTGAGGCACTATTTATGATAAAGTTTTTGTGGCAATTATTAAAGTATAAAGGGGTTTTTCTTAACTGTAACATAATTGCATTTTGCAGTTTGTTTAAATAAACAAACACTTGTGACATCAACAAGGAGTTGACTTGTAAATTCCTATAAAAATAAAATGTAAGCTTAAAGTTCTATTCATTTACTATTTACCTGCCCGACTTACGGCCTTTTACACACAAATAAATTAATGTTATTTTTCGATTTCCAAAATACGTACCCTGACAATTTGACGACTTCATATGAGATTTGACAGATTGGTAAACATTAACGAGTTATGTACAGCATGTCAACATTCCCATAGACTAAAGATGCTTGTTTTCAAACCGTATAAAAACCGATTCACTGGTGACACAGAATTTTGATTCGTAAAAATGTGTGATTTTAAAATATTTATATTTCTAAATATGTTTCATATTTGATTACTGTTAATAGTATATTACGTAATAAGTGTTGTAAAAGGCATATTACGCACGAATGGAAAAATTATGCACGCAGCCGCGTAGCGGCGAGTGCATAATTCCATGAGTTAGTAATTGCTTTACAACACGTATTACGTACTATACTTTACCTACGACCATAGACACTGTGCCAAAAAAGTCTGGACTACTTTTAATATTTTCATTTTTTATTTTAGTCGTTGTTTTTTGTTGTTCATTTCATGTATACATAGAGATCTAAAAACTAGTAATCTTCATTTCTTTAAATGGGCTACTCTGTATATTACTGCATCTTTAGATTTTTGATCAATTTTATTACAAACAATTTTACAAAATGAAGTCTCACAACTTTGATGATCATCACGATATAATTCGTTCTATTTACTACTACATTGGTTTAATTAACATTAGAAACATTATAATAATTATTTATGGTTACTGTACAATTATCACGTATATTAGAAGTATCTCGATTTGTCGATTCATATGACATTGTAATATTTTCATTTGTTAATATGGTCAAACTGTGCGTTTTGTTTACGAAAACTGTGCGATTTGTTTACCATGCGTAATAACGAATTTATTGAGGCTGTGTGTCGTGTGTTTTCGTCTATTTTCTACAGTGGTCGTAGGTAAAACTACATAATTATACATTTTAGGGACTACAATAATTCATATACATACATTAATGAACCGTTGAATGTAATTCAACAACTGTATTACCCAGAAAGTAATTTTTTTATGGTTGTAAACAAGACCTATGCGCAGTTAGTAACACGCACCTACAAATTTGTAGGAGGAGCATTTACTGAATTTGTTCGTTGAACGGAGTATAGATAAATTAAAAATTATTATTAATTTTATTAAATAGGTACATAAATAAAAAGTTTACCACGAGTAAGATTTGAACCTACGACCTGTACTTTGCTAGAGTACCGCTCTAATCAACTGCGCTATCGAAGTACAACCCCCAATCAATGTAAATTTTGTCTTTATGTATGTAGAACTGATGTGAATTCTAAATTTAATGAGATAACGATTCAAATTACTTATATTAATGGAATGTGAGCCTGCAATATAGCAAGGATTCACACATACCAAAGCAACTTGGCTAGATTCAGTTTTTGTTATTATAATAGATAAATTATCTATTATTTTATAAGAATCGTGAACATATTTAATTACGTTGATCTTTTTATTTTTAAAGTAAAATATTATTATTTAATCCCATCATCATCCAGTGTAACTACGGGCCGTGGTGAAAACTCTAACCACGAGATCCTAGCAACTGGCAAAACATACAAGCATGCAGGAAGAAATCAAAAAAACTAAAGTCAACTTTATTTCAAAACGGATTCACCGAAAAACATATCCACAAGGCGGACAGATCGAAAAATAAAAAGTAAGAAGACAAAGAGGAAGAAAGAGAAACAAAGTACTCTTTCCGTACAAAAGGGAACAACAGGCCGGATCATAAGGATTCTAAAAAAGCACAATATAAAAACAATATTTAAGAAGCATGAATAGATTCCAAGTGAAGACTGTGACCGGACGTACATAGGTCAAACAACCAGACGAATCTGTGCTAGGCTGGGAGAACATCGATTAGCAGTACAGTTAAAACAACACAACGTCATCCTTAGCGCAACATGTTCAAATCGATATCACACAATATCGACTGCGATAAAACCAGAAGGGTAGCAATTAAACAAAAACCGTCAAGCAAAAACACAATAGACTATGGAATCCACTGAAAAACCAGCAAAACGGATATAAAGTCAGACAGCGTAAGCAGAAAAATTAGCAAAGGTGTAATTAATAAGGAACGCACAGAAGACATCAGTTCCATTCGAATAAAGAGAAGCAGCACAAGAATGTTAGCGACCTGAAGATGGTAAATGAAACGTCGCAAAATTAACGAAAGTTCTTACATGAACCCTTTCAATACATGAGATCATAGACCAGGAAAATAGGTAATACGCACACGCCCACGCGCACCCACACACACACGCACGCACGCACCCACACATACGCACACGCACGCGCACGGGCATATACAGGGTGTCCATTTAGTGTGTAATTGTTCGATTATGGGCTCCCAGACTACTTGTCCGAAAAAGTGTGAGCAGGCTTCCCAAATAGACTAAAAGTTGCACATTTTAAAAATATTTTCATATATACAGGGTGATTTAAAAAAACGTGGTCAACCAAACTTTATTTTGTTTAAATGGAAAACCATGTATATTTCAACATTTTTGAAAGGTACACGGTGTCAAAGAAATTAGTGTACCGTGGAAGGTATTGTAGAGATAAAAATGATTTTGTGAGGTGTTAAATTACGGCCCTACTAAGAACCATTCCCAATACCCGAAAATATTGTACAGGGCGTCCGAAAAATTTGGTTCAAACTTTGACATCACAAATATCGCAAAACTCAAATTTTTCAAATGGACACCACCATTTTTTATTTCTCTTTTTTTGTAGGAGTAGGCTATGAGGATTGGGATAACTAGTTTCGTACGTTTGAATTGCTTCTGTGACCATCTAATGGGTGCTTTCGCAGCTGAATAAAAAAATACTTGCATGCAATACATTATTATGACATGATGAATTTTCCCTCTAAAAGGTGGTGCTTCATTCGCATTTGGACACTAAATGTTGAAATAATGCGAATAGCTCGAAAACCGCTGAAGCTAGGGATATGAATTACGCGTCAAACGTACGCAAAATTTTACGAGTTATTCGATGGTGCGAAAATATACATGGTTTTTCGTTTAAACAAAATCAAGTTTGGTTGACCACGTTTTTCTGAATCACCCTGTACGTATGAAAATATTTTTAAAATATGCAACTTTTAGTCTATTTGGGAATCCTGCTCGCACTTTTTCGGGCAAGTAGTCTGGGAGCCCATAATCGGACAATTACACTAAATTGCCGAAGTTATTTTGTGAAGAAAAGTTCCTATAAACATGGTCGAAATATGCTTCGTTTCCGAGTTACAGAGTGTTTAAGCTTAAATTTTTTATTTATTTTTATTAATTATTTCAAAGAGTCTTAAAAATATTGACTCGAAATTTGCAAATCACTTTGGGTAGGTTACTGTCAATATTTCTAAAAAGTTTTATTATCTAATACAGTAACATTAAATCAAAACAATAACAGAAAACAACAATAACAAAAATAATTTTAAATAAACGCAAACCTACAATAGATGTTCAAAATAACCTCCCTCACACGTGATACAAGAGTCAACTCTTCGTCTCATTGACTGTCGTATTCGTTAACATGTTCCTACTGTATTTCTTATTGCCCACAGCCGACTATAATCCGATCCCTAAGGTCTTTAATATTTTCGACGGGATTGTAGTAAACTAATGAACTGAGAAAATCTCAAATGCAGAAATCTAAGGGATTTAATTCAGGATAGCAAGCTGGCCAATGTTGCACACCTCCCCTACCTATCCAACAATTTGGAGATACTTTACCTAAGTGACGACTTACATTAATGCTAAAATGGACAGGGACACCATCGTGCATAAACCATAAATTTTGTCTGAGGTGAAGAGGAATTTCTGCAACGAATACGTGTCGTAGTTGATGGCTTTTTTTCAAAAGAAGTTAGCATTAACGCGGGTGTACCACAGGGATCCGTTATAGCGCCTACACTTTTTCTGCTGTACATAAACGACCTTATTTCTTCAACAACTAACCCCATCCATTGCTTTGCTGACGATAGCACTCTTCACTGTAGTTCATCTCAGTCTACTCATAGTGATAATCCACCTTCTATGTCAAATCAAGAAATTAAAGCTGAAATGGCAAATTCAATCAACAAAGACATTCAACGTATTCTCGAATGGGGAAGCAATAATCTAGTTAAATTTAATGCTAACAAAACTCAGTGTTGCCTTATGTCCGCCAAAAAAGATCGATCATTTCCTGTTGTAAGTATGAATGGCTCAGTTCTTAAGTTAAATTACTCTGTTGGGTATGACTGTATCTTCAAATCTCTCATGGGTTGACCATCTTCTGTCAGCTACCAAAACAGCTGCTCATAAAATAGGCTTTTTGTACAGATCTAAGCAGTACTTTACCTCTCGACAACTCCTTCTGCTGCAGAAGGCCCAAATTCGGCCTCATCTGGAATTTAATTCTCACCTTTGGGTTAGTGCTCCCCAATACGCTCTCGATATCGTTGATCGTATTCAAAAGAGAGCGATTAGGCTTATAAATGACCCGTCCTTAACTTCTCACATACAGTCCCTTGAGCATAGAAGGATGGTTTCAGTTCTTTCTTTGTATTATCGTTATTACAACGGCTATTGTGCTGGTGAATTACATTCTTTGATACCATCTCCGGCTATCTTTGCGAGAAACACTCGGTTCGCTCATTCACATCATCAGTATGCAGTACAAATCTCCACTTGCCGTACCAAACGGGCGCAATCCACATTTTTCTACACGGCTGCTAAACTCTGGAATGATCTCCCTAGTTCCTGTTTTCCTCTCACTTATGATATGAGAAAATTTAAGGTAGCTGTTCATAGGCATCTATTGGCGATTCATTATCCCTCTATCCATCCTCCTAAGTGTTCCTGAGTGCTTTAGCACGATAGGCCTTATTTAGCCTGTTCAGGTCCACAATCATAAAAAAAAAAACCTACACTGGAGGAAGTGGTGATAAGATTCGCCTTATTTACTGAAAATAGATGTTGAAAATGAGCTTGAAAGATTCCATGTGGATTTTCATCAGCGCAATTTAAAAAATTAGGATTTTGAGCGGTGACATTGAGAATCCATTGGGAAAAAACTAGATGCGGTAAAAAGTCTCGAGGTAGTAGTCTGTACACGTTGAATATGAAACGGATACAATTGCTGATCTTCAGAATTTTAAATAGGGTGAAGTTGCTTACATGCAATATGTTAGCAATTTTTCGGGTACGTGTTTCAGGTGACTCCGAAACTACATCGAGAACTGCTTCTTCTAGTTGCACAGTTCTCGAGGACGCCCACAGTCAGCAGTTCGTTTCATAAATGTACTATTTTCGCCTAAACGTTAGCGAAGGCGAGAAAATATTGTGTGATGAGGTATCATACGTTCTGGATACAACTCAGCAGACTCAGCTTGCAGACTATTTCCATTACTTCATGCATATCTGCCATTTCCGCATTTGTAAAATTTTCCATTTGGTTTTTTGAAGACACGAGAATTATTCACTTACTGACATTAACTTTGTAGCGAACTAATAATGAAAAAATGCTAATTAAAAATTTTGACGAGATGGTTGTAGTTTATTTAAAAATATTGACAGCAACCTACTAGATAATATATCAATAGAAATTAAAAATACACAATTTGCAATAATGTTTTTTTTTGCTCAAAAACGGTGCGTCCTGCGAAAGAAATTGGAAAGATTTGATGGCGGATTTCTACAAAGATATCGATACGGGAAAAAGTCAGTGGCGCACCATTCTTTTTTATTAAAAAAAGTTGTGGCATACTCGCACGAACGCCACTAGTGCAAGTAGAAATATTCGGATCGATATATATAAATATATATATATATATATATATATATATATATATATATACATATATACATATATACTTATATACAGGGTTTTCAAAGTTAAGTCTGCACTATTGCTAACTTTCTTATTAATGGAGCTACGAAGTCGGTTAAATTAGCAAAGTAGTGTGATTTTTTACGCTGATTACGATGGTGGAAAAAGAAAAACAATTGAATGTCGCATTCTCAAAAAATCGACGAAAACATACTTTTTGTCTAATGAAACACCCTGTATACAATATTCTCAGTCGATAGAGAATTAAATTCTGAGCAAAAGTTGTCATATGCATTTCTATCCTACAGTAAAAAATAAGGGAGATTTTGCCGATTTTTTACATTTAATTTATTACAAGAACTTTTTGGTAATAGATACTTAGCTACGAACGGTCCTGTTCGCTGGCCTCCACGGTCTCCGGACCTAACCCCTTTGAACTTTTACTTATGGGGATATATAAAAAATGAATTGTATAACAGACGTTATACAAATATTGAAGAACTCCCAACAAACGATTATTCATATTATTAACAGTATTGATGCTAGAACTATTTTGAAGGCCACAAGACGCGTTTATAAGCACGTAGAAAAATGTATGGAACAAAGACGAGACCTTTTTCAGCATTTAATTTAAGACCTGTTAATTATTTATTATTTAGAGCGCGTTCAAATTCATAAAATAAAGGATTACTTTCGAATCATAGCCTACTTGATGAAATTACAAAATCGGCAAAATCTCCGTTATTTTTTACTGTAGGATAGAAATGCATATGAGAACTTTTGCTCAGAATTTAATTCTCTATCGACTGAGAAGATTGTATACAGGGTGTTCCCTTAGAAAAAAGTATGTTTTCGTCGCTTTTTCGAGAATGCGACTTTCAATTGTTTTTCTTTTTCCACCATCGTAATCAGCGTAAAAAAACACACTACTTTGCTGATTTAACCGACTTCGTAGTTCCATTAACAAGAAAGTTAGCAATAGTGCAGACTTAACCTTGAAAACCCTGTATATATATATATATATATATATATATATATATATATATATATATAATATATATATATACATATATATATATATATATATATATATATATATTTTGTGTGTGTGTGTGTGTGTGTGTGTGTGCGTGTGTGCTGTGTGCGTGTGTGTGTGTCGTGTGTGCGTGTGTGCGTGTGCGCGTGTGCGCGTGTGTGCGTGCGGGCGTGCGTACGTGCGCGCTCGTGAGCGTGAGCGTGCGCGTGTGTGTGCGCGTGTGTGTGCGCGTGCGTATGCGTGTGCGGGTGCGTATGTGTGTGTGTGTGTGTGTGTGTGTGTGTTGTGTATATATTTAAAAGGATAATGCAGAGATTTCCTAGTTCCAGTAGACATACAGGTAAAACGACAAAATGTGATAAAATGTATTACTGTTTTTGATACAATCAAGGCTGCTTGCTGCTGAAGCAAGAACATCTCGAAGAAGTGAAAGGATATAGCGGCCAAGATGTGCACACCATTTCACGTGTTTTAAGCCTGTCGAGAAAGAACTCTCACACTTTTATAATTTTGGTTGCAAATATAAAAGCGGCTTATTTATCACTACACCACACCCTAATAGTACAGGCCATGGAGGCTCTGCTATAATAATCAAAACTTCCATAACACTATGAAAATGAAAGTTTCACAAAAGACATTTTCCAAGCAACCACTGTTACCGTTTACGACTATCAAGCAATATTTTGATACACTTGGCAATACATTTATCAACGGTGGAGACTTCAGTGCTAAACATCCGTGGTGGGGTTCCAGATCAAATACACCAACGCCAATAGGAAAACAAGTGTACCTAGCATTGCTACAAAGCAATCTAACACCAATATCCACGGGAAAAACAACGTACTGACCTACAGACAGACCACGCTCACCAAACCTTTCAGACTTCTGTATAATTAAAAACATACCCCAAACTCATCTAAGCATACAATATTGCTTCACGCTTTCTTCAGACCATTCCCCTATAATTGCTACACTACATGCTAACATAGTGCATAAAACCAGATCATCCATATTACACAATAGTAAAATAAACTTGGACTATGTTTAATTACATACTAACACCCAGTTTGACTTCTCGCTCAAAAACAAGGAAGGGCTAAACCTAGCTGTTGTTGACTTATTAACCCAGACTATTCAGGAGCCCGTTTGGTCAGCGACCCCGGAAATGGATAACACAACAGTGTCAATGTTCCAACGCAGCTAAGAAAAAATCTCAGAAGCACGGAAACTAAGAAAACAATGGCAGCGAACGAGATCTCCCCAAGATAAAACTAGACACAACAAAGCAATAAAAGGGTTAAAAAGATTTC
Source organism: Vesta saturnalis (assembly GCA_036346205.1). Classification (NCBI taxonomy): domain Eukaryota; kingdom Metazoa; phylum Arthropoda; class Insecta; order Coleoptera; family Lampyridae; genus Vesta; species Vesta saturnalis. The sequence continues at coordinate 1,332,053 of JARFJB010001586.1, forward strand.
TCGATGAAGAAAAAAACGCGATTAACCAAAACTATCTCCAGGAACTTTCACCCACTAAAGACACCAACTACTCGCTTTGGTAGGCGACGGGAACATCAAGCGCCCCACACAGCATAACTCTCCAATCAAACTCGAAAGCGTAAAATTGGCTAGATCAAATGTAGAAAAGGTAGAAGCGTTCATTGAACATCTTGAAACAATGTTCACCCCTCTTCACATAACAATTACTGAAAATGAGGAAGAACACATTTTTGCGTTCTTAGACTTGCCGCAACAAATCGAATTTCCACTAACAAGGTTCAAAATCCACGAAGTCCAACAAATAATTGATAAAGATCTCAATAGCACAAAAACACCAGGACGGGACCAAATAAAAGGTAAAGTACTAAAAGAACTTCCAGAAAAAATAATTCGTGACATAACAGCACTCTTTAGTGCAGCATTAAGATTAAATTATGTTCTAGCCTCCTGGAAAATAGCAGAAATTATACTCATAACAAAACCTGGTAAAGATCCTGAAAGCATAGAGTCACACAGGCCAATCAGCCTCCATTTTTTTTTATGATTGTGGACCTGAACAGGTTAAATTAGGCCTATCGTGCTAAAGCACTCAGGAACACTTAGGAGGATGGATAGAGGGATAATGAATTGCCAATAGTGGAGATTTTTACTGCATACTGATGATGTGAATTAGCGAACCGAGTATTTCTCGCAAAGATAGCCCGAGATGGTATCAAAGAATTTAATTCAGCAGCACAATAGCGGTTGTAATAACGATAATACAAAGAAAGAACTGAAACCATCCTTCTATGCTCAAGGGACTGTATGTGAGAGGTTAAGGACGGGTCATTTATAAGCCTAATCGCTCTCTTTTGAATACGATCAACGATATCGAGAGCGTATTGGGGAGCACTAACCCAGAGGTGATAATTATATTCCAGATGAGGCCGAATTTGGCCCTTATACAGCAGAAGGAGTTGTCGAGAGGTAAAGTATTCCTTAGATCTGTACAAAAAGCCTATTTTACGAGCAGCTGTTTTGGTAGCTGACAGAAGATGGTCAACCCATGAGAGATTTGAAGATAGAGTCATACCTAACAAAGTAAGAGAGTCTGAAAACTTAAGAACTGGCCCATTCATACTTACAACAGGAAATGATCGATCTTTTTTGGCGGACATAAGGCAACACTGAGTTTTGTTAGCATTAAATTTAACTAGATTATTGCTTCCCCATTAGAGAATACGTTGAATGTCTTTGTTGATTGAATTTTCCATTTCAGCTTTAATTTCTTGATTTGACATAGAAGGTGGATTATCACTATGAGTAGACTGAGATGAACTACAGTGAAGAGTGCTATCATCAGCAAAGCAATGGATGGGGTTAGTTGTTGAAGAAATAAGGTCATTTATGTACAGTAGAAAAAGTGTAGGCGCTATAACGGATCCCTGTGGTACGCCCGCGTTAGTGCTAACTTCTTTTGACAAAAAGCCATCAACTACGACACGTATTCGTCTTTTATCAAGGAAACTAGAAACCCAGTTGATGAGCGTATCATTTAACCCAAACGAGGTGAGTTTGGCAAGTAAACACTTATGCCAATATTGTTGAAAAAATTCTGTTGAAAAAGCTCAAACCAGTTCTTGAACAGAAGTACATAATTCCTGAGCATCAGTTCGGCTTCAGAGAACAGCATGGAACCATCGAACAGGTACACCGTATAGTACGACGGATAAATTCTGACATTGAAGAAGGAATATATTGCTCATCAGTATTTCTGGATGTATCGCAAGCTTTCGACAAGATTTGGTGCTCAGGACTCCTGTATAAAATCAAAAAACTTCTTCTTCATAATATATACCTTTTACAAACATTCTACTTAGAAAAAAGACAGTGGTAGACATGATGACGAGCAAACTAACCTAAGACCAATCAAATCAGGCGTTCCTCAAGGAAGCATCTTAGGCCCAATTTTGTACTTGATCTTTAATGCCGACCTTCCAGTGCTACAAGGGACATCAGTAGCAACCTTCGTTAACGATACTACGGTGATTGCATCACACAGAAAACCTGAAGAATCAGCACAAATGAATAAAAATCTGTACATGCAACCTTCACCACCAAAAAATCTACTTGCCCACCAATTTACCTCAACGAACAACTTATTACACAAGATACTAAAGCTAAATACCTAGACATCACCTTAGACAGAAGATTAATATAGAAATAAAAAAGAAGCAACTAAACATCAAATTAATATAGCTGTATTGGATAATTGGAAGATAGTCACAACTCACACTAGAAAATAAAGTGCTCTTGTACAAAGCAATATTAAAGGCAATATGGAGTTACAGAGTGCATCTCTGGGGATCCACAGCTAACTCTAATATAGAAATACTAAAAAATTTCAGTCCAAGATTCTACAACTTACAAACTCCCCGTGGTACGTGACCAATACAACAATAAGAAGAGACCTACAGATACCGACGGTCAGATCGCCGAACAGTGCGACATACAGTGTAAAATTATCAGTGCATCTAAATCAGTTAGAGCGTAATCTTCTCGACGAATCAAATGACACACGGAGACTTAAACGTTTTAGACCTTGGGACATACCAAATAGGTTTTAGTAGCAGCAATCAAAATAGACAGACAGTGGAAACTAAAATAAGTCTTATTTGTGATGTAATTTGTAGAGGCACGAATCATTGGATAACCTGCCTACATGTTATGTTCATTGTTTTTGTTATTGATACTTAACGTTACTTCATTTACTTATTGTCCCTGAACAGATTGTAGATTGGAGTTAAATAAAAAAAAATGTCACTAAGTAATTGAAAGAAGGCTGTCACGGTTGCTTCTAGAGCGAATGTAAATGAAAATTCCAATAACCCGAAATGTAAAAGGCAGTATTTCTGATATAAGTAGATAAGTAATAACAGTTTCTAAAGACTATCAACACTGATTAATTTAACAAAGCGTATGTAAAAGTACTATTTACTTTAGCGGCCATTGTTTTAGGTGCGGCATCGAAATCTTAGTTCGCCGCCCCTGTTGAGGACGCGAAGCGATCACTTTATAATCGGTTGATCAACAAAATATATTACATGGACAAAATAAAAAATTCAAAAATTGATCAATATTAGCCTAAAAACTATGTAATGTTTTAATGAACTTTACATAAATGAAAATAAACACGTAATAACAAAACAAATATTTTTGTCGCCAACTTAATTAAATATAATACCTGTCTGCATAGTAAATATCATAAACGAACTGGTGATAACCCAGTTAACATCTTCCCTATTAATATCATAAAGCCACGGTATTATAACAGTTTCATTTGAATCCGTATGTGATAAGTTATAAATCATGACTTGCACGTGTTTATCACTTAAGCACAACTAACATAAATTTGTTTAAGAAAATTTTCATAGGTACATGTCAACATTTGAATATTTAAATATGTCACCTTGTTTTCCTCTGATGTACCTTATACTTTATTAATGATTTCTCAGTAATTATTAACTACTTTGATTCGTAAACGCAAACAATACATGTCATTTGAAAAACTTCAAATTGGTTCTATATTGTGCAATACATCCCTAGTTAGAACCAAATTAGATTAGGTCACCTTGTTCCTACGTAATTTTTATTACTATTAATGGAGCGAACCTAATCATTACATATTTATTAGTGCTGTAACAAAGACAAAGCCCGATTTAATATTTAGTTTTTGATCAAACTTTTATGTAGAATGTTCATTTAAAAAATTTTAATTTAGTTTAAATTATTTAACAATTTTTTTAGGAACAATAATACTTCTTCGTCATTTTGGTGTTTAGTGCAAAAACCCATTTACCATAGTAGGAAACTGTCGTGAAATATGAGATACATATTGACAAATTATAACTAAATTGATGCACTTCACAACCATTAATTCTTTGTTAGTTAATTATATTGTATACTGTACGTATTGAACGTCCTACTTCTATGTAAAAGGATGTGTACTTTTTGTAAATTGATTATAATGATTAATTACGACACCACCAGTAGGTAGTTCAGTGGTATTTAAATCTGTTTTCTTGATAACTGCAGATGTAGTTTCAATATAAACAGGTATGTGAAAAATATGTAGGCAATTATTAAACTAAAGAAATGGTCTCACCCTTATTTCAAAAATTTCAATGTTTTGAACACAAAGTATTCCTTTGTGTTAAATTAAGTATGTAAAAATGATAATTAATGTATCTAATTTTTATTTATTGTATAGTGCCAATAAGTGCAAATAAGAATTTGATTAAATAAAATATATAGTACTTTGTTTTTTTGCCTTTATTTGAAAATTGGCGTAATAATGTAACAAAAATATGTGCTCCCTGATTAATTTTGTATGGGTTTTGTGTGAAAATTTAGAATATAATACAGGGACTGGTTATACTAAATCAAGACAAATTGACATAAAGTGTATAATAGTTTGACTAAACCAGAAAAATGAAAGGTAAAATCGTACAATACATATAATATGTTTTCTATTTCATGAGTATCCGCATTGATTATGTAATAAATCATAATCAATTGTATCCGTTATATTTTTCATTGGTGCCATCTATGGGTATTATAACTAAGGACCGCTCACGCCGCCATATTGAATAAAAATGTATATTAATGACATCTAAGTGCCGACAGCTAACCGAGCTGGTAGAGTAGCCTGCTTAGCATTCGGGAGGTAATGCGTTCGATTCCCGTCACCGTCTACCTTGTATGAGATTTTTTCAGGGGTTTTCCTCATACACATTTAGCGGCATGGTCACTGCGTATATGCACACCACATGCGGCTACTTAGACGAATGCTGGGGTAGTATTTCCCCCTCAGAACCCTAACTCCGTTCCTTCCGATCCTATCCTGACCACACCCACCCTTACACCCAGAAAAATATAATAGGTTGATTCATTGAATAAAAGTTGTTATCCGACAACTTTCAAATTTTAGTAAATTCAAACGGAATTGTAGTTAAAAAATACTAACCAGCATTGTTATTACAACAGTAACCTGATTGTTATTGTTCACAGGACAAATAACAACCTTTTTCGGTATAGTTTAAACAAACAGTTGTTTGTTTGACTACAAATAAATGCGAATATAGTAAAATTAACCCGACATTGAGTAATTTCTATGATTTAACAAATTAGTTCCGTTTCCTATAACAAAAATGATTGTCAAGTTAACAATATTCGGTACAAACTACAACTTTTTCAGTACCTTTACGTAGCGTTCGACTGACGAACCAATAATTCTAAATATTTAACTCATTATTTAGTGGTTCAACCTATCAACGGAGGTAGATATTACAATTTTTATAGATTAATCTGAGTCTTTCGTTCGGTTGCCTTCACATAGTTACTGTTTGGCGCCCTTCTATCATATTGTGTTTTAAAATGCCGATACAGCACGTTCGAAATAATCAGCAGTCTTGTTGGATCTTGCCAGTTGCACAATATTCTGCATTACTTTCTGGTTATTAGTGAGTGTTCTCTCCAAGTAGTGTATTTAAAATTTTACCGTGCTGTTATAAACCATGTGAGTATTTAGGGTTATTTTGCATAATAGATGTACTTACAATGAAATAGGTTTCAAGATTTGAACTTATCGGACGTTTTTATAAACTTGGATAATCCGTCAGGCGAGAGTGATGTGACTCATGAAAACGAAACCATTTCTTCCTACTTAGACGTAGGGGACGTAATATTAAAAAACCTTCTGGATAGTTGGGGATATGGTTATTTTTTCGAACTTTTTAAAAGTAAGTACTTGCCTACAAATATTAAAATTAATTATAATGTAACCACATGGCAACCCCTGCGTACGTGCCCGTAAAATATTTCTCTGGGCTGCTTTCTTTATTTGTAAATTTTATTTTAATTCTAGACGAAGAAATAAATACCGAGAGGTTAATGCATATGAAATATGAGCATATTAAAGAGATATTAAAGGATACCAAATTAGGAGTGAGAATAGAATTTCAGAAAAAAATTACCGACTGGAAAATCTCCCAGGTAAATAAAGAAACTGTTTATGGTAAATTAAATTTACAGTTTTTTTTAAGAGCATAACAACATTCGACGAGGCTAGTGCTCTGTCTAATTATAGTACAACTACATCGCCTGGTCCATCGTTCAAGAACAGTGATGGGCGACATCAATTAAATAACGAACTAGAGAGTGGAAAGCATGCCGTTTCATTTTTTGTAAGTATGTAGTTAAGAACTATTATTTTTTTTATTATATTTGGAAAATCTGGACGAAAATCCATTTTGTTATAAACCGATTAAAGTTCTGATAAGTACCTATTTCTGATAATGTGATTTGTTTATCTTTTAATTTTTCAATTTTTTTCCAATTATATTTATTTGTTGTTATTTAAGTAAGTACATATTAACACTCAATACTCAAATTACACAAAATCGTTTAAGGTTGCAGCGAAATTTTAAAGGCTATTTCAATTTAATTATAAACGATGAGATTTTATTAAGGATTTTTTTTATCGATACTTTGTAAAAAATGAGAAAAATCAGCTTTTCGCTGAAATTTAGCCTTTTTTTAGGATCTTCTCTATTAAGGGGCAATATGTCTTACGAACATTCAGTACCCTTAATAAGCTGGACGACGCATCAAGAGCCATATTAATTGATGCCATTATTGCTTGGCATTTAGAACAAAAAATTCGGATAACCCGACAGATTTTTGAGGAAATTTCTACTGAGATTGCTTTAAAGTTTAATGACGATAAGGTACCTACATACTGACTGCAGCAAAATAATAATTTGCTAATAGAAAATATTTTACAGACTATATACTACAAGAAAGTGGGTAAAAAGCTATCCGGTCGCTAATATGATAAATATCAAAATACCACGAAAGACTGAGAATGTTAAGACTTTTGGTTCGCATCCCTACCAGTAGTGATACCAGAACCAGAATTGAACTCTGCAGACAGTGACATTGAAACAGCTGGTAAGATTTGTAGCTTCACTTAGTTGATAATATGAAAATGATTTCTTTTATGTATGTAAATAGAACTTGAAATAAATCAAGCTTGGCTCAAAGTAAATAATAGTCCATGGACTGAGGTCCAACATAAGTGGCAACTGACCTACCAATTGCGACGAGGCCATATTTTTGACAAAAATAAAACAACAGCTGATGTAATCCTTAATTGGCCTTTGTTCATTCACGCCGATGGCGGAAACTTGGTAAAAACATGAGAATACATCGTCTTAATAGTAAATATGTTACTTATATTTATATTTTTTAGGTTGACATAAATTTTGAGGCACTCTTTAAGGGAAAGAGTGCATTATTGATTACAAAATGAGATCCTACCAGTTCTAAATCAAAAAGTAAAAGACAAGCAAAATCTGCAATACCTAAAGAGAATCAATTCTGCACCAAAAGATTCAGGTAATTATAATTTAAATTTAGTTACTTACCCATAAGCTATCCGACTTAATATTTTGTCTCTAGATAGAATTATAGATACTGTATTATCTAACTTATCTATTCGTTACAGATACCTCATGCCTTCTGGCGCTTGCTTTATATAGTATTCTGTCACCAACACTCAAACACGTGAAACGAGACAACACTGGTAAGCAAGTAGTTAAATCAACGATAAGAGATTCCCAAGATTCCTTTTTTTTGCTTTGTGTAACCGCCAATGATTTCGTTAATAAAATTTCAGAATACAAAAATAAATTAAGAAGTAGAAACGAAACTCTGCAACCAATATTGGTTGGCATATGTGTAGATATATTAAATTGTGAAGAATTTATTGTATACTACGATGGCATTCGCTATAAATTTCATAATTTTGTAGCTGCATTTGACTGTTTATTCAAAATATATCATGTTTTAGATCTTTGCTATCCAAAAGATTCATCCAACTTTTGGTTTTTTATTCAAAGATCTTTTTTTGAAATGAATGACCATCAAGACTCTCAAGCTAATAACGCAAATATTTTATGTTTATTGCAAGATTTGAAGTAAAAGCTTAGTGTTAAGTTTAATAATTGTACCTATTTATACTTTAACAATGACTCATCGCTGCTTTGAAATGTTTTGAAATATTCACTGAAGAACAACTTGTACCACATATTACATTGTTTCATAGATTAAACGAAAATTTTGTCTGTTTAGCATGCTCCCATACATATTAATCTGTAAAATCTTTTAAATATTACATAAAAAAATGTATGAACGTCACATTATCTAAACCTACTCTTAATACTGAAACACCTGATATGCCACTTGACTCCGAGAAAATTAATAATTTTAATAAAAACTTTGAGACTATTAGTACGACCTGCAATGTATCAGCAGTATTAACTTCTATTAAATCTTCGGCATTACTGTTAATTACTCGCTTATACGAAAAAGCCAACTTCGCAAGATCTGACGCAGAAAATATCGTCAACGAACTTTTTGTTTCACTACTGAATGATATTATGTGTGAAATCCAAAAAACTTTAATCAGGCAACTGAGAATGTAAATCAATTTTTGAAAATTATTGATTTCTGTAAAAATCCCTTTAAAGAGTTTAACACGTTTTACAAATATTTAAAAGTAGTTAAGAGCGAAGATTGCTACAGCGATCCTGTAACATTTGATATACATACTGAAACAGCACCAGTAATTATAAAACATAATATATCATTTGATAAAAAAAAAAACACCAAAGGTGTTTTAATGCCCGTCAAGTTCCAATTTAAGAAATGTTTTGAATAAGGTAATAATTTAGATTTAATTCTAGAAAACACAAACCGACTAAAAGAAGAGAATGCAATGAAAAATGTTATTCATGGCGAAATATGGAAAGATAAAGTATGCAATCATGAAGAAAAGATTATTTTCCCTTTTATACACTACTACGATGACTTTGAGATAAACAATAGCTTGGGATCTCATGCGGGGGAGCAATCACTAGCTGCTTTTTATTACAACTTCCCTACTTTACCCCAACATTTTTTATCATCTCTCAATACCATTTTTCTTGCTTTGGTGTTTAAATCTACAGATTTTTTGCATGGAACCGACGTTTGTTTGAGCTTGTTAATTCAAGAAATTAAAGAGTTAGAAGAAATTGGAATATTAATTCGGCACAATGGGGAAGAAAAACGACTATATTTTATGTTAAGTGCTGTAGTAGGAGATAATTTAGGCTTAAACTCATTATTAGGCTTTCACCAAAAGCTTCAAATCCTGCAAGTTTTCTCAATCAGAAATGTCATCTGCTTGTAAAGAAACATTATCAAAATTTAGAAATTGCACTAATTATGAAAACGATATTGATATTGAACACAATGTAGCAAAAAGGATTAAATTATCTGCTTTACGAGAAAATTCCATATTTAACTCCATTACTTAATTTCACGTTCCAACCAATTTTGTAGCAGACGATCTGTTTGAAGGCGTTTGCCATTACGATATTTGCCAAATTTTGCTAAATTTTATTGAAACCAACTTAATATCCTTGGATATTTTAAATGGTAGGAAACAATCTTTTAATTACGGAGAAACGGAGACTGAAAATATTTCTCCCCCTATAAAACTAAATCATTTGCAATCCAATAAACTTCATATGTCTGGCTCTGAAATGTGGATATTTTGCCATTTTCTACCTTTAATAATGGGAGGCCTTATCCCTAACGATAACGACTACTGGAAATTATTATGTTTTCTTATAGAAATCGTTGACATTGCGCTTCGAACCGAATTTGATGATGCAATTTTGCATGAGTTTGAACAAAAAATTTTCAAACATCACTCTTTGTATGTAAAATTATTTGGTAAAACTTTAAAGCCAAATATCATTTTTTGGTACATTATCCCACAATTATTAAAAAAATGGGGCCACTGCGCTACTTGTGGTGCTTCCGATTTGAATCAAAGCATCGGGAACTGAAACAATACACTAACAACATGAATTCTCGTAGACAAATATCTTACAGCATTGGACTTAAATACTCTTTAAAATTTTGTAATATCCTATTAAACCAAGAGACTTTGCAGGTTAAAAATAAATTTGGTTCTAGAACGTGTAATGGTATTATTCTAGGGGAGCTACCTTACTTTAAGAAAATAACAAATGTTTCAATATTTGGTAACTGTGACGTTCATACGAAAATAATAAAGATAACAGACAAAATAACTTATAAAACCATATTGTACAAAAAAGATTTTTTTATTTTTTCTAAATGCCTAAAATTGTTATACCGCATTGTAGACATTATAATGCCAATGGAAGCAGGTAACGATTTTTTTTGTTTGTGAACGATATGCTGTGGGTAAAAAAAATTGCCACTTTCAGTCATTTGAAGTGTCTCGAAAGACTGATACCTATTTTATAGTCCCTACGCAGAATGACACTTTTTTTACCTCACCACTTCACTCTTACCTATTGCCAAATAAGAAAAGTTATATTCGTCCCAAATTTTATTAGTTTATAGGTAACGTAAAAAAAATGTATTTTCTTATTTTTATAATCAATAAATGTTTTCCAATAACGCTCTCTAATTTATTTTAAAGTTGTAATGCTTCCTGGTTCTGGTAGCTGCTACCGGGCTTTTACCTGTTGTAAAATTACTTTTCTTTACAATTGGTATTACTCTTTTCTTGAACATGAGAACTTTCTCAAAAGGGGGGTTTATACTTTGTTGGATACCTGGAAGTAGGTTGGGTTGCCTATCATATTTTACTATTAAAAATTTTATCCTATATATATATATATATATATATATATATATATATATATATATATATATATATAAATGGTTTATTTACAACGAAAATTGAAATTATAATGTTGATTCTAATACAATAACATAAATAAAGAAATAAACATAACTGAAACTAAATGGTTTTATAATTCAACGGAAATCTAATAACTACTACTGTAATTATTCTGGAAGGTTTTGCTTACAAAACTTCTACGCCGCTGGCTTATCGTGGTTTCCAACCTTTCGAGTGTTGGATGTTTTAAATCTAAAACAGATGATCAAAACGTGGTGTACGAATAAATCGATTTGTTTTGTTAATTACATGTGATAATAATTAAATTAGGGTGAAATGGTGGTGGTGTTAACGGTGTAGGAAGGGAGTTATATAATGGGTAAGTAAGTACTTTTAGTTTAATTATAAATTTACGGTAGGAATGCTATAGGAATTAGAATAGAAACAACAGGTGTTTTTCAGGTGTAGGATAAATTTCTACTTGCTGGATAGAGGATTTTTTATATATATAGGGTTAAATAAGGATTGTTTTTAGGAGTAAGTTTATTGAATGTTTGAATATAAGTAAAGGTAATTGGTCGAGTAGGTAGGATCTTATTATTAAACGTAGAGACAGGTGGTGATTTATAAGGGAGGAAGATGATATAGGTTGCAAGCGTTCGTTTTATTCTCATAAATTCTCCATTGGCCAAACGAATCTTCACACGTCGTCTATTCCTGGCTTTTCCTCGACCGGTTCGAATAATAGTTGGAGGAGGTCTAGAACGAGGTAGGTCAGGGATGCTTAAGAGGGTGATGCCCATATTGTCAGGAGGAGGATTGGTGTGGGAGACTGGTGTGTGTAGTTCTAAGGCATCTAGCTCACGTACCATTTGCCGTAAGGGAGAAGGAGTACTAGGGGTGACTGGAAGACCTACAGGATTAAGGGGGATAGGAGAAAATTCCCAATCTGGTAATGGTGATAGGGATAAGAGAGCTATGTTTGGAGGACTGGTGGGCAAAGGAATCTCTGAGACCGGGATGTCAAGAACGGGAGTTTGTACAGGTGAGTGTGAGATAGTGGGTTTATAGGGACTTAATACAATAGGGTTATAGGATGTGGATATAGGGGGTAAATTCTTGGTACCTGGTGTCCGATAAGCATTTGGTTGCCTGGCAGGATTTCTAGGATGATATCGCGGTTTTTCTGGATCCACTCCTGGAGGTAGAGTGATATGGTAGGTTATTCTGTTAGTTCTTCCTGGTAACTGTTTAAACGGTTTTAATTCTAGCTCTTCTAGTCTTGTTGCTGACTTAATCTGTAGCGGGGGAGTTTCGCCTTGAATTTCGACTTGGTGAGGGGTGAATCTTATGGTGGCTTGTGCTTGCTTCAGGAAATCAAGTCCCAGAACTATATCTGTGGATAGCGTCGGTAGATATTGTCCTAGCAATGAATACTCACAGTTGCCAAGTGTGACGGGAAATCTGTAGCTGCCCAGAGAATGGGTGATTGTATTATCTGCCAAACGTATGGTTTCCTGTTGTAGAGTTTCGGGAAATATGGAGTTTCTCACTAGTATCCCTTTTAACTTACTGCCAAAATAAGTTCTAGAAGCGCCGGTATCCACTAGAGCTTGTATCGGCTGGTTACAAATTTGGAGTGTGACAAATAATCGGTCATCTGCTGTTATTGGTAAGAGGGCTGGTGTGAGTAGAGCTGATTGCGTAAATTCTTTTACTTGCTTTAGCCATGCTTGCCATTCTTCTCTGGAAGTGGTGGCATGCTTTTCTGGAATGGGGGAGGTAGCCTGAGGTAGTGAAGGTTCCCTTAATTCCTTCACCGGCGATAGCAGTTTTCCGACTTCGGACATGGACAATCTTTCGATAGGGTGCCGTTTTTCCCACACCTGGAACAGAATAATTTGACAGGTCCTCTGCACTTATTTCGGATATGGCCTTTTTCCCCACACTTCCAACACACTTCTTCTATTCTATACAGTAGGCTAGGCATTTCTTCTGGAGGAGGCTTCCGTATTGTTTCAGTCTGTATTGGGGACAGACGTGATGAAGAAGGGATGGTGGTGTCTCTAAAATGGACTCGAGGTACACTAGGATGATGAGCTGGATTATAGCTTAGTAAAGGTAATCTTTCATACTGTCGGGTCATTTCTAACAGTTCAGGTAATGTAGAGAAGTCTTGTGGTCTAATATAATATTTATACTCCGTTTTCAGATTGTCGTAGATCCGTTCGAGCTGATTGTTGGTGCTCAACCCTCCATGACGTCTAATTAATGTCAGTAGAGAAGTGACATATTCTCCTGCCTTTTCTTTCGGTCGCTGTATTCGATTTCTTATTTCTTCTTCCAATTTCTGCTGATATCGGGGTGGTAAGAACTGCGATCGAAAATCTCTCAGGAAATCGTACCAGGTATGCCAATTACATCTGTTGTTCCGATACCAGAGTAAAACATTTTCTTTGAATAGTTCGGGTAAAGCAGACAACATCTCGTTATCAGGGAGTTGGTAACAATTCTGGAGTTCCTGTAATCTCTCCAAGAATGACAGAGGGTCACTAATTCCATCGTATTTGAGTCCCCATTTTCGAACTCTGTCACAGGTATCAGCCGTTCGATTTGGAAAATTCGGGTTAGTAAAAGTGGATGGACCAGGTGTAGTACCACTCAGTTCGCTTGTCTCAAACTGTGAGATAGGTTCCATCGGGCTGGGTAAGTTAACTTGACCTTCTCCTGTCCTTAAATATTTTATTATCCTGGTTCGAAGAGCTTCACTTGTTCCTGTTGTATCCAGTCTGTACTTTCCTGCCTCTTCAATCAAATTCTCCTTCTTAAGGGTGTATACCCAACCTACACGAATATCTTTTTCTTCTGTAGCCTGGATACTCATTATTGTTATGTTTTAGGTTTGGTCCTGGTTGAAGAATTGGAAAATTATAATTATACTGGCTATAATTTCACTACTGAAGAATTTTTGAAGTTGGAGTTCACTGACAATTTTAAATGTTTAATTCTTGTCCTAGAAAGTAATTAGAATTAAGTTTTTAAATGTTTCTTCTGTGAAATAATTGTGAACACTTTTAATTTACTTGTCCTGTAACACAATGTTATCTATTTATTAATTTGCCCTGTAAAGGAATGATTAATAATATTATTGTATTTAGTTATTTCTGGAATAGAAATATGAATTATTTGTATTCCCGTGCCTGGAAAGTACTCGGACAGTCTTTCTGATTGCTGTAAGAAAATAATTATTGTTATGTGTCAGGAAATAATCGTTCTGGTATAACTTGCTGAAAGTAAATGTTAACGGGAAAATGGGAAATGCAAATGCAAAATGCAAAATGCTAAAGGAAGCTAGTGTTTATATAGGTATTTGGTGAGAGAGTGGGGAGAGTGGGAACAACTGATAACAGGTTTAAATCGTGCATATGCAGTTGTGGAAGAAAATAGGAAATAAGTTTTGATGGATTTATTTACAAGGATTGGTATTTTTAGGAAGGATCTGCAGGATCATTACACAGTCAACCCAAAAAATATAATAATACACTATGTAGGTAAGTATAATTAATTAATTACTAATAATAATAAGTAATTTGTAACAATAAAAATAAAACACCGAACCATATTATTCGGTTAAATATGCTCGTTTTTTGTTTATGAAACAAACAAAAATTGTTGAGTAATACGTTAGTTCTGTTGAGCTACCAAACGTCTGTCATCCTACGACCAAAAACTGTAAAACAACATATAGGTAAGTTCATCGGCTAAACACTTTATTGTTCAGCAATCCTCTACTTGTTACTGCGTTACAAAATATGTCGGTTAGGATAACGCATTGGTCAGTACGATCAATTACACAATTTGTGGTTTAACTTTTCTCAGATAACCATCGACTTGTGATTAATTTAACTAAAAAAGTAGATAGGCGCAAAATCATAGGGTCTTTTTCGTTGATTTTATCTATACTTTTCGTTGTGTGTAATCCCACCATGTATATATATATATATATATGTAATGGAGGTATATATACTGGGAATCCATGATTGTTGAAGGAACTTGGAAAGCTCAAACAGCCCGCCCTCCCCCTTGGGGAGGGAATGAAATACGTGACCTTTGATTTCCTGCCGACAGCCAATTGTCCCTAGTGATTAAGCTATAGGTACTGTGAATACACTACGAGATGATGCGTATCGATCATTACGAAATTTTAAGAAAGTATTTTCAATGACTGTGAGTAAATGTATAATATAAACCAGCTTGAAATTACAGTCAGTAAAATCAGTAATTTATGGCCACACTCTAAATATAAATGTGAGCAATGTAATTGTAGAAGAAAAGGAAAAATAATTTAAAAAATAATAAAATATCCCACAAGTACAGTATATAAATGTGAAAAATGCAATGTCAAAACAAAATGGAATCATAGCTAAGAACACTCACCTTTCAAATAATAAAAAAAACTAAATCAAAATTGGTTCATCCATTTGATCATTTGAGAGTTACGATGCCACAGACAAAGACACAGACACAGCCACAGACACAGATACAGACACAGACACAGATACAGACACCTACACAGACACACACACACAGACACACACACACACACACACACACACACACACACACACACACACACACAGACCAGACACACACACAGACCAGACACACACACACTCGCACACTCGCTCACTCGCACACTCGCACACACACACACTCACACACACGCACACGCCCACACACACACGCACACGCCCACACACACACGCACACGCACACGCACACACGTACACACGCACACACGCACACGCGCACACGCACACACGCACACACGCAGACACGCGGGCCCGCGGACGCGCGGACACGCGGACAAGCAGACACGTAGACACGCAGGCACGCAGATACGCAGACACACTGACACGCTGACACACAGACACACAGACACACGGACACACACAGACACACACAGACACTCACAGACACACACAGACACACACTGACACACACACAGACACACACAGACACACACAGACACACACAGACACACACAGATACACATAGACACACACAGACACACACAGACACACAGACACACACAGACACACACAGACACACACAGGCTCACACAGACACACACGCACGCGCAACCGCACCCGCACCCACACGCACGCACGCACGCACACACACACACGCACACACACGCACACACACGCAGACACACACGCAGACACACAGACGCGCGCACACACACATACACACACATACACACACACTCACACACACGCACACACGCACGCACGCTCGCACGCACACGCACACACACACACACGCAGACATACACGCACGCGCCCCCGCACCCACACGCGCCCCCGCACCCACACGCGCGCACGCACGCGCGCAGGAACGCACGCACGCACGCACACACACACGCACGCACGCACGCACGCACGCACACACACCTCTTTTTCTTCGGGTGGGGGGAGGGGTTAAACGCAATATTAAAGAATATCAAACAAGAAACTATATAGATAACGGATATAGATATGACCGATGTGGATTTTCAACAAAAGTGTAACGTTATTTAAGGGATCATTTTTAAGGCACAAATCAAGTACAACATATTAATTAATGTGATTATTTTACAAATATGAAACCATATTTAAAGGATTGCCATCTAAAGCAGATTTCAAGTACAACATACAAATCCAACAGTGAAACTGAATTAAAGAATCATTTGCTGAAGCACACTTGAAATTCTATGTACAAATGTGATCAATGTGATTTCAGAACAGAATCAAAAAAAGTATAAAAAGACATGAAAAAAGATACTCATCAGGTAATGAATAAAGGTATGACAAATATACAATATACAAAAATACAACATAATTTACAGTTTCATCTTGTACATGATACATACTAAATACAAATGTGTCCGTGAGATTATATAACAAAACGTAAAAGTTTGTACCATATTAGTGAAACACCTAATTCATATTAATAATTACTTTTACAACCGAATTTATGATTATAAAATAAATTTAACGTTTCAGGTATATCGGTAGTATTTTTAACGCCCTATATTGTTTAAGCCAATATATTTCGTATTTAATTAACACTTCATCAGGAAAACTAAAAACAAAATTTATAAGTTAATATGTTATTAAATACTCTAAAAATAACTAACAATATTTAATAATATCAAACCAAAAATAGAAGCTACACTAGAAACAATTTGTTTTATGTCAGTAATGTCTTTTTACAAGAAAAGTAACTAGATCTGATAATGAACTTAATAACTAAACATCAATAAAACTAGAATTTGAATATAAAAGTTAAACTTAAGAATTAATGATAATAAAAGTAATATAAACTTAATGCTACAAAATAAACTTATTTAAAGAATTTTAAAAGATAAATGTAAATGCTGCTAAGATTATTTACATCACTTCTAAAATTCATTGCTTGATTGTTCGTTTTTATATGGCACATTTCTGGAAATTTTCTTCTTTCGTCATTTCTTTCATTAGTCATGACTTTTACGTTAGAGTAGTCCATATGATGGTTATTTGTATTAGAATAGGTGGTTTTATTCTGCAATTGTATTTGCATTGATATAGTTGCAAAGGTTTTCTCAAGTTTCACCTATGTATTAAAGATTGTTTAGCAGTGCTTTTGGATAATTATTACCATCAGTTGTCTTCTAAGAAGAGTAAGATTTTTGTGTCTATATTTAGAATGGCGAATTTCTATATTCTATTTTTGATGACTAGACAGGATTTATTTTGTGACTGTAGGCATGGTGAGAATTAAGGTAACGACCAGAATTCATCAGTTTTTGATACCAGTCCAATTGTATTTTGTTATCTTGATCACAAATAACTTTAGTGTCTATGAATGGTACTGAGCTATGCATTTCTTCTTCAATAGTAAATTTAATAGTAGGTTATAGCTATTAAATGTGTGAAGAGTATCGTTTTTAGAATTCTTCAGTATAGCACAAATGATATTGTCTAGATATTGATAAATGAAAGCCATTTCAAATTGAAGTTGACTGCATGTATTGAGAAGGTCATTCATAACAATATCAGCTAATATTGGACTTAGACTTGAACCTATCGGTGTACCAAATGTTTGCAAGTAAAAATCATTATTAAATTGACAATGCGTTGTATCAAAAATAAATTATTGATTGTTTCTGTAAATTTATTTCTGGTAAATTTGCAGTTACTTACTATCAAGTTGCAATTTTTATTAATAACTTGATGGTCAGTTCAGCGGATAGGTTAGTAAACAAGGAGACTACATCTAAAGAAATAACTATGGAATCAGGTGGTAAAACTGGAAAACATTCATAATGTTAGCGAAGGTGAAGGAGTCTTTAATTTTATATTGTAAATAATCTTTAAAGGATATTGAAAGTATGTTTGCTATTTATTTGGCAAGCTTATGATTTGGGGTTTCTGTGTTAGAAATAATTGGTCGAAGAGGGATGTTTTGGATATGTATCTGTAGGAGACCATAAAACCTAGGAGGTAAAGATTGTAAGTGTGTAAGTTTTTAGCAGTAGCATCATTTATAAAATTATTGTTCTTAAGTGTTTTTATAAAGGCATTATTTTTATGTTCAAAATTGTTTTGAGGATCCTTTGTCAATTTCTTATAAGTTGCAGTATCATTTAACAATCCAAGAGATTTTTTAATATATTCAGTTTTTTTAATAACAACAGTAACATTTTGTCTGCTTCAGTAATAATGATTTGTATGTTACCTATCATTAAGAAACTTTTTAGTTTGTTTGATAACATCCAAATCTGGAAATGAAGTGAAATTTTCTTTCTGTAAATGATTAGTAATAATGTTTGTAATTTCAGCTCTTAGTTGCCCAGTATGATCTTGTATATATTTTACATGAGCTAATAATGAGAATAAGTTATTTTTGCATAATGGTGTATTTAAGCAAAGGATAGAACATTTGGATCTCAGGTGGAAATTTTACATCAGTTAGATTGATAAACCATTTGGGATATTATTATATTTTAAACTCCCAGTTATGGAACTTTCAAGTAGCTTCTCAAATTTATTAATGTTTTGTTCTTTAATTCTGTGAGAAACACCATTGTACAGTTTATTTTGATGTAAGTACTTAATTTAAAATCTAGAAAGAAAACGTCTCTTGGGATTAAATCCTTAACATTATTTTTAACATAATCTAGTTGATACATTAAGTTGTTTAACGAATTAATCGTGATTTTACTACAACCATCATATGGACTACTCTAACATAAAAGTCATGGCTAATGAAAGAAATGACGAAAGAAAAAAATTTCTAAAAAATGTGCCATGTAAAAACCAACAATCAAGTTAATTTGGGTGGTACGTGGGTACATTTTATTTGTTACATAATATTATAAATCTACTCAATGTGATTGTTCAAAAAAAGGAAAACAAAATTTAAATAATCATTTTGTAAAGCCGACAGTAATTGTGTTAAATACAAATGTGACAATGTGGTTTCGTAACAAATTACAAAAATAATAAAAATTTAACACACACACTGTTAGACATGATTCAACTACATATAAATGTGACTCATGTAATTATCTAATTTATTTTTATAATGCAGTGCCTTCTATATGTTAAAAAAACCATTAATGTATACTTAAAAAATTGTGTTGATTACAAATATTCCACAATGAATAAAAAAGTTCTGTTATGCATAAATCAATACACATTGTACGAATCATGGAATGTCCCTAATTATTGGGTTATAAAGTTTTACAACGTTTTAACATCAACGATTAAAAGTTTAGATTTTATTAACTACAAAAATTAAGTCAAATCAATTTTAATTGTGAATACCTTTTATTCTTTCGAAAAATATATAATATATATATATATATATATATATATATATATATATATATATATATATATATATATATATATATATATATATATATATATATATATATATATATATATATATATATATATATTTGAATGTTATTGTAGTAATGATATACAACTACATGTGTAATCGCATTGAGTATATATTAAACAAGATAAAAACTCAACATTTCTGAATGTGCATTACTACGCCAGAGTAGCACGGACGCCATTCTCCTCATAATGTAGGGTTTTATCGTCTTTTGTGAAACCAATACGTGTTTCGTGGCACCAAGATAACACAACTTCGCATAACTAATTGTTCTGGTGTATTACACGCAAAGCAATGCCAAGAGTCACTTTCTGGGACCAATTGGGCGCATTCTCACTAATACATTCGATTATGATGCTATTGGTTGTTTGTTTTTTCCTTTTTTGGACACTATAGCTTTGGATTTAGAAGTTGTTGGAGAAGGTCTTTGATTACCAACAGAACCTTGTAACTGAGAGATTCTTTTTTAGCCTTGCTTCCTTTCAATTTAAACAGTTCAGGCGTAGGTAGCAATTCTTTAAAAGATTTATCGAGACATGCAGTTTCTGCTTATGTCTGTGTCATACTATTAATTTTGAGAGGTGTTTCAGAAAAGTTTTTGATCCTATCAGGAACTTCTTGCTGGATAATATTCTTTCTCATACTATGGGGAATGTTATCTGCAGACTCGATCGTTGGATTGCACATCATTAACGTTATTAGGCTGATTGTTACAGTTAAGCTGAATATCGTTTTTATTATTAGCGTTATTCTGATCAATTAGCGTAGCGTCAGGTCGTTCAGTTGGTAATCAGGGGGCGATAGCTGAATCAGGAATTACAGTAGGATCAAGTGGATATAAGCCTGTCGCTCGAGGGTATCATGCAATTGGGTTAAACTTTAGAAAGAATTTAGCGAAAGCGAGATTTGTTCAAGCGACGGTCTGGATTTGCTTCCCAAAACGTAATGACAAACCGCTTTATCTATGGGTTGGATTTCGTGCGTGGAGTTAGAAAGCAAGCAAAACAACTTTATATCCAACTCATCTGCAACCTCGCTGATGGAGATATCCAAGTGACAAGCAGCTACATCGAAAACTAGCAATGGTCACGTTTTCTGCGTGCTCAGGAGCAACTAATTGGATAATATTGGTACCTTTGTGGCCAATAACTTTCTGTTGATACGTTCCTTGTGGTTCATATTGATAAGGTTATGTGGATTTTGATGCAGATTTATTTAATGAAAAATGTTCGTTAATTTCTTAAAGAACTCATCCATTATAAATTTACTTAATGTTTAGTCACGTGCTGGGTTCATCAGTTGCGTCTTGAAGAATTGGACAATTGCGCTTCAAAAACCATACAGCCAGTGTAATGAGCCAGAATTGGGTGAGACAAATTAATTGTTATTTTAATAAAAATTATTAAGATAATGTTTAAATAATAATTTATTTTATTCCAGTTCTAAATAAATGTAAATAATCAGCACTTTTGCGTGCGCACCGGTACCCCACTTTCACGATGTGCAGAAACGTTGCGACATTTCATACCAAAAACCCCACTCACTCGCAAGGTTTATAAGCGAAATTTTGGCACTTTTAAATTAATTCTATTTGTAGAACGCTTCTCTGCAAATACACTCTCCTGCCTGTCCGTTTGTAATAATTTATTATTACACCCGAAATTCTATTTGTAGAACGCTTCTCTGCAAATACACTCTTCTGCCTGTCCGTTTGTAATAATTTATTATTACACCTGAAATTCTATTTGTAGAACGCTTCTCTGCAACTACACTCTCCTGCCTGTCCGTTTGTAATAATTTATTACACCTGAAATTCTCTATTCGAGACCATAACCGCCTGACCCGCTCTTAAAGCAATTTCGATTGAATTAAATAGAACGTATTGTTCTATAGGATTCTAACACTCCGAAGTATAACCAATTTTTACGAAAATAGTTGTAATACCTAGAAATTCCTATTAACAAACCATCCTTAAGAAATTAATTGACGTCAAAGAGGTTTTGCGTATTATACTGATCTTAGGTAGATTGACTGGTTAACACCGGCGATCACCGGGATTATTATAGGGCTTCTTTTTGTTAATGGGGCTAAAATATAAAGCCACGTCTGATTGCTCACAACACGCGCTATAACCTCAGAAAACGGCAATTTACAAATCCCATCCTGAACTCCTGTATATAGTTCTATATATTCAAAGTATCCGATACAGCTTTGAATAAATAGAATCTCTAAGATTCGTTAATTTAGACTATTGAGCCCACTGGCTTGGCTATTAACGAGATTATAAGCTAACACCAATATATCCTGAACCCCTGTATATAGTTCTATATATTCAAAGTTTCCGTTACAGCTTTGAATAAATAGAATCTCTAAGATTCGTTAATTTAGACTATTGAGCCCACTGGCTTGGCTATTAACGAAATTATAAACGAACACCCAATATATCCTGAACCCCCTGTATATAATTCTATATATTCAAAGTGTCCGTTACAACTTTGAATAAATAGAATCTCTAGAATTTGTTGATTTACCTCAAGTTCCCTGCTTGGCTATCAACACTTATAATTTACTCCCCCTGTATATCACGAAAATACACCTGAATATCAAATCCAAATTATTACCGAAAACAAAACCTGAATTGTGTAAAACATTAAATTTATACAACAAGAAAGTAAATTTTACGTTTTACTTCAAAGTAAAAGAATTTCTATTTTACAATAAGAAATCCATTACATTAAAGAGATTTATTTGCGCTTTAACAATTAAAACTTTAAGATAATTATTCTTAGAAAATGAAATCCCATTTCGCAAATAAGTAACCACCTTCAATTAGAGTGTAAAGAATCATCCTCTTTATACAAATAAAATGAAGGTCACATTACCTTTAGTAGTGAATGAACTCTTATCAAATTTTCAACAACACATTGTCGAAAATATTCCTGCATCATATGAACCATTACAAACCGTAAATTCCGAATTCCAAAACATTGAATAACCCCTTGTACATATTAAATAAATTGTATATATTATTTATAGTTAATTAGAATTAATCTTTCCCTTAGTCCGTGTGTACAAACCCTAAAAATTAAACACATCACACACAACCGTTGCCTAACACGAATTTGTATTAACACTAATCGTGTAATTATCAAATCGTGTGTAGGGCCTGCTTTTCTTTAACCTGTTCCGTATTTCAAAACGTTACTTAAGAAAATATAAGTAATAAAAGAGCCAGTGCACGATAAAGATTTGAAATACGCTCTAACCTCGAATTCAACAACATTGTCTTAAAGGTAAAATAATAACCAGAATAAACTTACCTGTCTAACTCACAGTAATCCTCCTTTTTGAATTGTACACACACCCTTGTATTATTTTCACCTGAACACATTATATTTGTTTACAAAGAAACAAAACCACAATTATTTTAATTTTTTGAACACTGCATTATAACGCACTTGTTTACAGGAAATTTCCAAACCGACGACGACGAGCACAGATACACCGGCGACACCTGTCCTGTAGCATTATAAATCTAAGGATTTACCGCCGACATTTCAACACCAGCATTACTCTGATGTGCGGTGGGCTGCCCAAATACCAGGCGCTATATTAGAAATTATTTTTGGTTATTTTCCATCATTTTGTTAAATTTGAATACTTAATTAGTTTTACCAGAATATCTTTTTTTATATTATTATTATAATTCCAGAAGTTTGTTTTAAATATATGTATTAAACCTGGGTACGAAATTGTTTAACAGTTATATAAGTCTACAAACCCACTTCCCAAAATTCATGACTAGCCGAGATTAAAAAGAAATCCACATAGTGGTAATTAGTAAGGGTAACTCATAAAAGAAACCTGCGCAAAATTATGCGTCTTACACCAGTCCTTACCAGCGATCCTTTTGGCAGCATTAAACCTGTGTGGAATGTTAGTTTCAACACAACACTTGCATGCAGAGCGACGTACGAATAATTCTTTCAGAAAATTGTTTTATTTGATCGGGAGTTAATATGCTGGATCGTCCAATTGTTTTATCTAGAGCGCCAGATTTTCGGTGGTTTCCAATAGTTCTCCTATGTATATTATAACGTTCAGCAACTTCTATTTGCGACAATACATTACCTCCAATTGCGTTAATTGCAGCTCGAAGTTGTTCTGCAGTCCAATTTTTGTTTTTGTTTTTTGTTTTACAACGTCGTTTAATAAGGCTCACCGTTTAATGGGCCTTATTAGGCGAAAGTTAGTGGGCTTTATTTGACGAAATGCTTCCTAGTTATACAAAAATTAAAAACTTCGTGTGCCTCTTACCAGCTTGTTATTGTTTTCACAACAAAATACAGTGCATACAGTGTAGAACACAAGGCATCATGTAGTGGAGTTTTTTGTTTTGAAACAAACGAATTATTTAGGTAAATATTCTAAGTAAATTTTAATAGTCGAACATCTACACGACGCCCCGTTCGGTTTGCAACTGATTTTGTAAACGGTATTCAGATGTCGCACTATTGTCATAGCATGTTGCCTTGGATAAGTAGTTAGAATCAACTTGATGTTGCCGGATTTTGAGAAAGAAGCATATGTTTTCAATTATGGTTACTGGGTCGTATTAGCTGCCGGGCCTTATTTGCCGCAGTACTTTTTTTACAATATTTGAAGGATTTCAGTATTTTGAAAACCAACATAACCTTAATTCTGGATTCTTAGCCAGCAATAAATTCCATTTCCATTGTCTGGTATATCATTGTTTTGGAGTACTAATAAAAATAAGTGAGTTAATATTGTAAAGCAGTGAATGAGCCAAATAGAGTTCTACGCAACCTTTACGTATCTGATAATAAATAGAGGAGACAAATTTTGCCAAACTTCGGCCATCTTTTTTAAAATCTTAACGTAAAGTGTATTTAGTCTGACGCATTTTTCACAATTTAGCAATCAATTGACAAATTGTACCATACTTTGGCGAATTATTAAACGTCTATTAAAGGAAACTGGAAAGATTCGGATTTAAGTTATGGCGTATTCGTCCACCAGATAGTTGCATAAATTTGTTTCCTATGAAGCTGGTCCATCAATTGTAAGACCTAATAAGCACCTAATTTTTTAATCATAGTTTACTCATGAGGTGCTGACGTTACAGTCCAACTTATTTGAAATGGTAAGAATACCGAATTCTGAAACAGATTGGGGGTAAACCGGAAAAGCACCTAATTTTTACCCACAGCTTACTGATTAGAGGAGGACCCTTCTGCTGACGACACAGATCACCTTTTTTGAAATAGTAAGAGGTACTTAATTCAATAAAAGAACCGTTTTAATAGCAAACTGAAAATTAATTATTTTTTTATTATAGTCTATGCGTGAGCGTGCAGGAGTGCGCGTTCCGCGTGTGTTTCTGGCTACGATAACTTAAAAAATACGTATCGGATTTTAGTTAAACTTCATATTTAGACTTTCTACTAAAATACCATGACAAAAAAGATTAAATTTCACATAGTATTTAGTGTACCTTTCTGTTACAGTGTTTTTGTTTTCTGGTGTTGGCACTCACTGGTTTGTGAGCTGCCAGCGGTACAAGTTTTTGTTGTTTTCTTTACTTTATTAGTGTTTAAAAACAATAAAGAAAGTTTATACCAGTAACTTCATTCCAAGTTTGTTTTACTGTTTTTTTAGTAGTAAAATGCGTAGATCATCTAAAGTGTTTAAAAGGCGTAAGCCTAAATGTGTAGGAAACCGTAAACCTGTGTTTCTACACCAATATATCAATGACGAAAGTGCCGATAGTGACCGTGATTTTGCTGACGATGGACCTAGGTCTACCCCATCGCAAAGAGATGAACCCAAGCGAGAAAGAAAGATAAAAATTGGTGAGAATTTGCCATACTGCCAAGATTTCTTAGGTAATGGTGACATCTATGACTTAGTTAGTTTGAAAACCATTCAAGATTTACTGAATAAAATTACATTGTGGTACGAAACTTGATCTTATTGCCACAAATAGAGGTGTAATAGCTGTGAACTGAGTGCAAAGGAGTTGAATTGCCCGGTTGTGGCTACAGGAAAGGCTGATCTAAATGGTAGGTTAGCCTACTACGCTACCCGCTATATTGAAGTAGGCGAGCAAGGCGCACAAATATTTTGTGGTGAACATGGCATCTCCTGCATCATTCAAATACTACAGCAATGTTCCTTGCGATGCGACAAAAGAAGTGTGTTTGCAAGCCATAAAGTCAGAAGCAGGGGAAGCTGTGCAGGTAGAAAATAGCGAAAGTGATGATGTTGCTGAAGAAAATAGTGATATTACTATTGCGCTGGACGGCTCATGGCAGAAACGTAGGCACACTTCACTAATTAGTGTGTCTACAGGTAAAGTTCTGGATGAACAGATCTTATATAAGCACTGAAGGTGTCCAAGAAGATTTCAGAAAAAACGTCAGGATAGCTGTGTGGCCAGTTACGTGGCATCGAGCGGAGGCATGGAGGTTGCTGGGGTGGTAGACATTTTCAAGCGCTCTCAAACGTTCCAAACTGTTAAGTATAAGAACTATCTTATTGATGGTGACAGCTTCGTTCCCTACTGTGTAAAAGTTGAAACCATATGGCCCTGACTTTACAATTGAGAAATTGGAATGAATGTGTCGGGCATGTTCAAAAGAGAACGTACTCTCAACTACTCAACTTGAAAAATAAAAAGGGCAAACAAGAACTTTCCGAGGGCAAAATAATTGGCGGTTGTGGCAGACTTACCGAGGTTGCAATCAAACAAATAGCAATTTATTATGGTCTTGCCATTAGGTGAAACACTGGTAGCCTAGAAAAAATGAAAGAAGCTGTATGGGCTGTTTATTTTCATTTGGTCTCCAGCAATGATGAAGAACTGGGATATGGTCTTTGCCCTAAAGATAAAACTCGCTGGCGCAAATTTCAAAAAGCAGCTTTGAGCAATGAAAAGTGTGACCATAATAAACATTTCCATCTTCCTGTCAGTGTCATGACTGAAATAAAGCCCATCTTCAAAGATTTAGCCTCTCCAGAACTTCTTAAGAAATGTTTACATGGCGGAACACAAAATCCGAGCGATTCGCTCAACAAATGGACACTTGGTATGCGGAACACACTTGAGTTTGAAGTTTATTAGGCATTAGCTTGTTGTAATTTAGGATGTAAAGTTTTAGCAAAGCTAGGTACAGTTCCGGGAGTCAATTGTGTAAGTGCGTTAAAAAAAATCGATGAAGCAAGAATCGATAAGACTGAAAAACCTATTCACGATGTAGAGAAAAAGTGCCGACAATGCTTAACTTTGGCGAAAATCCGCTAAACAACATGATGTGGTCCCAGTTACCCAAAAGGACATTTGTTACGCGGAACACACTTGAGTTTGTAGTTTATGAGGTATTAGCTTGTTTTAACTTAGGAAACCTAGCTAAATGTAAAGTTTTAGCAAAGCTAGTCATAGTTCCGGGAGTCCATTGTGTAGTGCGTTAAAAAAATCGATGAATCAAGAATCGCTAAGGTTAAGAAGAGGACCCAGATAACCCAGCAAATGGGGCTGAAATGCACTGAGATTGGTGTATGCTTTTTATTTGCCAAAGTTGAATAAATATTAACTTTAAACGCAATTTACCGAAAGTTTTTGCACTTATGTACCTTTTTTTGAGGAACTACTAAAGATATCTTCATGATTTTTTTTGTTTTGTAGGGGCAAAATATATGCACACTTTGACCCGGGCTTATTGTAAAATATTAAAAAAAATTAGTTATTGAGATTTTTTAAAAACAAAAGATGAATTTTTTGAAGCATTTTTTTTAAAATTAAAAAAAATACTTTATTAAAAAAATTAAAAACCCCCGGGTCAAAGTTTTAAGAAAAGATTAAAAATGAAAATAAAAAAAATCATGGTGATATCTTGTATCGTTTCTGAAAAAAAGGTACCTACATAAACTTTAACAATTTAACATTGGGGAGATGAGGGGGGGTGCAGCGTCAGGTAAATGGGGGGAACGTTGTGAGTTTTGAACACAACACCCAAAGGTATCATGCTACACAAGTTTCAAAACTTTATTGATTTGTTTGTTTTTCCCATACATTGATTACATAGAATTACTAAATTATTAAAAAAAGAAACGTAACTATTTGTAGACACAAGGATTCTGGTACTAAATACGCCACTAAAAGTACCAGTTTTCAGGATAATTTGAGAATTTGTTCTGTACACCTCTACATGAGTGTAACAGAGTAGCGTAGGTTGAAATTGATCATAACTTATTAATTACACTTTATTTATGTTTCTTCTAACATGTTGTCCGACACATGGGTGATAAAAGACTGAGCGACCGTTGCTTGGCGTACGAAATTATATCTTGGAAAAGCCTGACCAATGAAGGTGCATTGAGGCGGACAAAAACATAAAACGCGATACGTTTGAACTGCAGGTTATCTAATGGTACATTTGTTGAAATAGTTACATCAACTACTGCAAATTGAATTTTCCAAATCTTTGTCCTCATTAGAATGTGAGCATACATTCAGTGATATGAATGTAATTCATATCATGAAATGCGCACAAGTGAAATTATGTTCCATAAAAGTGCTGATCCTCCTGTGCTAAAATTTAATCTACTTCTAGATGTACAGTCGGGACTACGTTTACGGAGAAGGTCAGCAAATGAATCTGCATCTCACAGAACTTCAGTATCACGCAATTTGGTACTTATTCACATCGTCACTTACTAGATTAAGTAATTTTTTAAGATAGCTTATTATTGTTGATATTTGTTCTACAGATTTAAGGTTAGGTAAATGCTATTTTATTATAATGTTTAATTTTGCAAATGAGAAGCAAAATAACATGCATTATGTTATTATTCCATCCAACCCCGTAATTTTTACAAACATAAGCTCTGTATAGCGCAGTGACGATTCAACATAAATATGTTCCAGGTTTTCAAGTCTGGGGTTCGGCACTTAAACTACCAACTCCGTAATTTTTACAAACATAAGCTCTGTATAGCGCAGTGACGATTCAACATACATATGTTCCAGGTTTTCAAGTCTGGGGTTCGGCACTTAAACTACACATATAGGTAGGTATTATTAAATTTCTTCTCACAATTTTCATTTTGCAGCGATAAAGCCTCTACTAAGAAGAAGAATACCATGTATCATATTGCTTCTTCTAACAAAAACAACCCCATATTTCAAATATATAATAAAACTACCGGCATATAGATCTTAAAATCATAAATTGTATTCTATTCATTTGGCGGCAATAAATTCCTAATGCTAATTTAAACGTTGGTTTAAATTTGTTCAATATCTGATATAATGATCAACTATATAGGAAAGTGTATAAAACAATGTTTAAAGGATTACGAATTTTACATAACTTTGCTTTTTAAAGTTGCTTAATATCAAGCCAAATAAGTCTAAAAATAAATTAAATATATTTAAACTGTATTATTCACATTTTTATAGAAGCGGGCGGTTTTGGAATTTTTTTCAGGTTAGCATCTATATCTATTAGATCTATATGTGTATTAACCTGTATCTGACAGGAAGGTTTAAACGTCCATCTTACACAGATTACTGTTGTTGTTTTTACAATATAACCTATTTTCGTTATGAATGTATCACAAAAATTTTGCATAATTACCCCAAAAAATGCAATACTTCATTTCCTATCCTTTGTACTTTGTAGGTTGAAAGATGGTGTGTTGTTCCGAACCAGATATTGCTCTTATGCTTTGAGACTTTGGAGCTTCTCCTGCTTTCATTTAAACTTTCTTGCTTTTAGCTTCTTCTAATGGGCGTAGAAGTAAACCAATCTGCTCTTCCATGCAAACAAGGCGTGCTGGAATATTTGGACTACCCACAAATTTATTAGGATCATTAAGGGCTGTTTCGCGTTCAATTGATCTTGAAGCTGTGGGTTCAGAAACGGTTGAAGCATAACTCGGAATTTCATTGAAACCAACCCTATTCGTAGATGAAGTTCCAGGTACACTAACTGGACTATTTTGTAGATCATCACCTGGAACTTCACTGGCAGCGAATACATGCTTAGGAAATATACTGCGACTCCACGGGAAATACTAGAATTTTGAAAACCGTTAATGGTATTGAAACAGGTGATGCTTTTCCGTCTGCTACTGAACACAGTTTTGCAATGTAGAATGTTGTTTTAACTCTACCAGGATTACTTTTTGGCCATTTCTTCTTGATTGCTTTTACTCGTTGCACGAAGAGCTCAAGATACTAAAATTTCCCAGCTTGTTCCCTATTGAAAGTAAAATCTTGGGTGAGAGAAGATTGTTGGAAATATGACCTTTGAAAAATTCACCACAAATAGTCCTGTTAATAGCAATGCGTCTTATATTTGCCGAATAAACGATTCCGAAATTGTACTTCTAAATCCTGTGACATTTTTTAATTAAGTGGTGCTTTATCAAACTAATAGACAAGGATATAACTCAACTTATGGCTATGCTAATCAACATCTGTTTAGTAACGGGAGTTATTTTAGATCTAAGGATACATCTGTAAATAAAAAGGGAAACCGACAGTTATAGACCAATATCCATAATTCCAATGACCGGAAAAATAGTTGAAATTGTTCTCAAAAGCAGACTGCTCAACTTTTTTGAAAAAATGGTTTACCATTTTCCAATAAATATTGCTATAGGTAAGGTAAATCAACGACAACAGCTTTTTGTAGATTTTATTAAACTGTTTTAGACGCTTTTGAGAATCATAGTTCTTATGTTAGATAGTTATGCTAGATTTTATGATTTAACGAGGGTTTTTGACTCATTCGACCACGATACGTTAATTTTGAAAGCATTTTTAAAAAACCGCAGGCAATACTTCTCAAAAGCATATAGTAACATCTGGGGTGGCACAAGGTTCAATAATGGGTCCACTATATTTTATATGTTGACGATGCCACCTTCGCACATACCGTTATTACACAGACAGAAATAAAGACTTTTTAGATAGCTCTAAAATTGTTGCAAGGAACTGGTTTACGTAGCTTTAAACAAAAGTAAAACTAAAAATTTTACGTTTGAAATAACATCATATTCGAATGATTCAGTTGGATATTTTG
Source organism: Vesta saturnalis (assembly GCA_036346205.1). Classification (NCBI taxonomy): domain Eukaryota; kingdom Metazoa; phylum Arthropoda; class Insecta; order Coleoptera; family Lampyridae; genus Vesta; species Vesta saturnalis. Next base: position 1,362,884 of record JARFJB010001586.1, read on the forward strand.
ACAGCAGATTACAATTTTCTATTCACGCTATAGATTTATGTAATTATCTGTGAAAAGTGCTCAACGCAGTAAGGTAGTTGAAATTGTGTATAGACATTTTTCACCATTTCACAGTGGTATCGTAACTCTGGGTAATAATACAAGTGCGCAAAAGTATTTAAAATCTAAAAGAAGGTGACTTGCGTAATGAAATCAAGTCGGTACAACGAGCTTTTCCAACTACTTTTTAAAGGATTAGGTACCTATACTACATTTACCAGAAAATTTAATATTATGTAGTTAAAAAAGTTGTCTTTCGGAGAACACTGGCCGTTGTGTAGGCTCAAAAGGACACAAGAATGGTATAAATTTTAAGTCAATAAAATGTTCAAAGTTTTGCAACAAAAATACATAAAATACTTCTGGAAAATTACTTTTATCTTGTGCAGAATATTTCGCCGTTCTTAGGTGTATGTGAGATATGTGGCTCCACAGGCCCTCGCGACAATAAATGTTTCGCCCTCGTGACTCACAATGGTATATAACTATGGAAATTGCAATGTATTATAAGTAGCCCAACAGTGGTTCAGTTCTGTACTAGGGTGGATTCTACACTGATTTTAAGTAATTTTAAAGCGTATATTTGTCTGTAAGGTAAACATATATACAGAGAAATACCTCAACTAAAAAATTTTAAGTGTTTAAAACTTGATGTTTTAATTTCTAATGCACTTCATCTGTACGCTATGATGTTGTTCTACTTACAATGTATATGCAATGCTATGGGCGACGATTTAAATATTCGTATATTCAAATTCAGAACGCTATTCATTAACGATTTTCTGCTTGTCATCAATGTGTTTTCATAACGCTGCGTTATGCGCTAACTAATCCTGTTGTGTAGCAGGTATATGGGAGTGCGTGTAACTGCAATTTGTTGATGGTTGCATTAAGAATAAATTATCACCTGGAAAATTGCACCTACGCTGCTTTTTTAGGACAAGAACTTACATTGTGGATAAGCCAAAATCCTCAAGAAAAAATTTAAAATGAATTCAAATGGTCTAAAATTATTCAAATGAATAAATAACTTTTAAGACTATATTAATTTATACCACATACATACTGTTAAAGCACTGTAAAACTAAAACTGTACGAACGTATGTAGTTATGTTTATGTTTTTGTTTATATTATCAGTTATCATGCCTGGTTTATTAACCACTTAAGAAATATGTTTTCTCATAACTTAGCTCAGCAAAATTTCAAATATGTTAAAGTTATGCCGGCCATCCAAGAGGTAGGGATAATAAAATGATTGAAGGGCACCCAGTAAGCACAATTTGTGGAAGGGCCTAGTAACTTTTTCCTCCGGCCCCGCTTTCGTCAAGACCGGTGCCTGCTACACCGTCAACAAACGGTTTAGGTTAAAATTATTGTTCGTCTTTAAATGTTATATACATATTTAGATATTTTATTTGTTCTTATATTACAATCGTTTTTTATATTTATATCTACCCATACGTTCTTCACAATTGGGTACATTTTTACTATATATGAATAACATATCTATTTACCTATGGAACTCTTAATCTAACTTCAACTTTTTGTAATATGAACTTCTAAGTCAATCCCAGCCTGCCACTTTTTTCAGAAAATTGGTTTAGAATTTTTCAAAGGTGAGCAAATTGACAAAGCTGATTTAATCCTTAGATTAAGAAATACAATTGCCAAATTTTTGACAGATGAATGTAATTGACAGATGTTTAACCAACTATACTTAATCACGAGATTAAAATAATCCTTACTTAACCCGCCTTTGTGCAATAGACTCAAATATGACTTAATTCAGCAGTACACATTTCTTCCAATTTTATGACGTATGGCGATATGTACCTTTAGTATTAGCCGGAAAAATTTACTGAACTTTACATGATCATTTCTGAGTACCTTAAACTTGTCGGTTTCTAGTTTGATCTCACCGGCAAAGTGTTGTTAGAGGCAGATTAAATTTTTTGGAGACTGCCAATCTGCCCATTGATCACAGCTTCAATTGCTCTATGCATTGACATAACGTCCAAAGTATAAAAACCAGATTATAATTCACGTCACATGGTACATTTTTGATTACTTTCATTGGTTAAAATACAAAAACAAAATCGCAGAATAGGCTATCAAATCGCATGTTGACTGTCACATAATTTTAATGAATAAAATAGTTTACTGTCAAAGTGACAAATCGTTTAAAATTGTAGACTTTAAAAAAATATATTTTCTATTAAGGTTCATTATATTCTCTTACCAAATATAACACGTGTTATGATTAAAATAATCGATTATAATCATAACACTAGTTATATTATCCCCGAATATTTTTGCTAGTGTGTATACTCACTAATTTACGAATACACTGTAAACGTTTTTAATGAAATAAAAATTACTCTTTTCAATTTTTTACGTTTAGTATCTCGACACATAGTGAATTGAGAGTTCATTCAGTGTTCAAAGTAATTTGCATGAAGAACACTTGGGACAATTTATTTTAAATGCCTTTCACAACAGTACAACATATTAGGACCGAATGCATACACTTGAGAGCTACTTAGGGCAAAGTCCGTGTTTACAAGACATGGAAAAAAAAGTTTAAAAAAAGACGATACTATCCAAGCAATTTTATGCAAACGCAACTTTCAAGATTATCACTCATAATTAAGACACAACGTTTGAAAATGAAATCTTGTATTATTTAATAACTTTTTACAAATTTAAACGTTTCCATAACAATTACAGTTATCTTCAGTAAATAATAGTTTTTGAAAATTAATTAAGATGTCAAATAAATGTTTTCATACATTGAATAGACATCCTAATTAGTTTTCATAACATATGATGGTGATGTCAAGTAAATATATGAAATCATATATTTATTTGACATCATGGTAAACATGAAATCATACATTTTTTTCTTTCTTTCTTTCTTTACATAATAAAACCATTGATTAATAAGTAGTAATCAATGATAAAACTGTAAGGATCACATTTCTGTCTAGTATACTTTGATAATCTGTTGACAATTTGGTTGCTACTAATTATTTGTATGTCATCAACAATGTGTAAAACTTAAATTGTGCGCTGTATTGCAAGCACTTTAGTTCATACTCGTTTGCTTGGTGTTAATTATTTGGCAAACAAACTGTTTCTTTGTCTAATTTACAAAGAACAATACCTTTGTATTTCACATGTTTGTTTGGTGTTATCAATGTCATTTTCTTACTGTGATTCATTGTGATCGTCACCAAGCAAGATGCCGTCGCCATATTATTGTTTTTCACAATTTGCTCCAGTTTCAACAGTAGTTCATGTAGTTCATGTTCATGTGATTTGCCTGGTGTAACCCTATTTCTTCTTCTTCTCGCTTGTCTTAGTGGCTATAAGATGTGGTCTTACGTTTGTTTAAAAGAGTCCTCGAACATAGTACGTTACATAGTTTTCTCTCGATATTGGAAACGCTTGGAAATCGTTTTAACACTTAATTTCTGTTAATATTGGAAACTGGTCCACGTGCCTTAAATCAGGGTATTGTCCTATTTTGAATATTTTTTAATGATTCTAAGGGCATTTTCAACTTGCAGTAGAAATTGTGATTCGGTAGCGCATCTGTATACCTTTGCTTCCACTCTAATACTGTTTTTCCAGGTCATTTTAAAAAGACAAAAAACGAAACGTTTAAGGATTGAATCAAGTGCTCAAGTAAATTAATACTTTTACATAATGTGTAAACGAAAATGTCAAGGTTTGGTTTGGGTGGTTATGAATCTAATCGGAAAATTCAGGTTTAGAAACCTTTTCTGGACCCAAGCAATTGTGATACAAGAATCTTTGTTTTTAATGTACGGATAAAAAAGAAACCGGAACCTGAATCCATATTTGTCAATTGATCTTTATGTCTCCTGATAAAACCATTTAGCCAACAACGACCATATAGGTTAGCCTTAATTTCGTTTATGTGAACTTCTTTGCGATTAAAAAAGATTCTTAATGGGTTAACAGGGATCCACTACTTACCACTTATGAGTAAACCGTTTAATATGTACTCTTCATCTATTTTCGAAAATATAGTTTGCCCCCGGGTTTGAATAATGTGCTCCTCCTGTATTTTCTACGTATGTTTGATTTTGGTATGGTATATTTTTCAATAGCACCGCATGTAGACAAAGAACCCTGCATAACCTCACGTAATAAAGAGCTGAGACTGGTTTCATCAATATCATTATATATTATAGCCCCCGGCATTCTTTCTTATTTATCTGATATTCGAATAGCGATTACATACTGTCACAAGCCGCCACCTGAAAAATGTGGAAATGTATTTACACAAAAAGAAAGAGTATAACAATTTTGGTAGTTTACTCTTCAAAGATAAACGTATTTTCAACTCATTATATTACCATAATTTAAAAAAATGTATTGCTTTACTTACTCAGAGTAGCGAGTGAGAGAAAAGGAACTTAACACTAAACTCTAATTTTTTATCAAGTACGCAACAAACTTTAGGCGCACATCCGCTTATGTTTACAGTAATAACCATTCTCCTAAAACATTGCTCAATTTTAAGTTTTTTGAGTATTCAGAATTGCGCCAGTGCAGCATAAAACCCGTTTCCTCGGTCACTGCAATCAGCTGTTGTATCTTCTTGTACGCTAACTAAATAGAGAAAAAAATATTTTGTTCTTATGTTACGTTTTCTGTTAAACTAAAATGAATAAAATCAAGTACACCATTATAACTAAAATTCACCAATTTGTAAAAAATGAACATGGACAAATTATTGAAAAAGACGGCCGATTAATGTTATTCAATAAACCTAGTAGTACCTACATCTTTGAGTCTAATAAGCAATATGGAATCATTGTTTTTACTGTAGCGAACGCTTAGTGCTTGTTCCTTTTGGTGAAGTAATTAAGCAAATATCCATCATAATTGTTGGCATTTCCAATGAAAAGCAGCAAATGGAATTAGGCTCCGAGGCAGAATACTCTCGACCACTGTCAATTTGTTAGTAACTCTAACGCTACAAGTGACCCGACAATTACATTCAGTAAAATAGAAGAATATTCTAAAGGCCTACATTATTTGATAAAAAATTGACACTTATACAATGGTCACGAAAAAGCGTTGAAGAGGGAGGTGTACCATACGCTGCAAGGTGAGACGTTTGCAGCATAATTTCAACTCAACAAGGTTTCTTTTAAAAATAATGTCAATAGATGATTTAAGGAATAAGTGGTTATATTTAAAACAAAGAATATAAAAAACAAAGTGCAATTTAGTGGAAGTAAAGTATTGGAAAAAGCGGTAAACGGGCACAGTGCATTATCATCCATTGACGATCCTGTGGAAAAAAGGTATTGTATGTCTGCAGTGATTGTTGAAAATATCAACTTTTTCCAAGTTAGAGAAACTCACAAATGTTGTGAGAGTTCTAATACCCGTCTTCTGTGGAGAAAGTAGTACTTCTAATGGAAGCAATGCAAACCAGATCGGATGCAACGACAACCTATTCAACTCCCGCAGGCACCAGGAGCACTAAAAGTAAGTGCATTTATTATGTATTGTAAAATAATTGTTCTGCCTTAGTAGCATTACAAAGTTTCTTACATAACAGTACCACTACCATTCAATTACACCTTCATTAAAAAAATAATCCCAAATTGGTCTCTGATAAGTACAGGGTTTTTTGACAAATCTTGAATAACGTCATTTGCTACAGATTCACATCGCCATTGGCCCTCGGACACTTTTCCATTTGCTGCAATGACGATATACTGTCACTACAATCAGTCAGTGAACGATTTAAGTAAAATCGAATGTAAAATACTATACTTATCTTAAGGTTAGCGTCAATCTTTCCTGTGTTGGTATTCTCTCATCTCTGAAGCAATCCGTTTTGTAAATGTGTGCAGAAATTACACGCATGAAGTTTTTGAACACTTGTTCTGGCATTCAGAAATAATTGTAGTACTTCTCGCTATATAACTTCAGTTCTTCTGTTAGGCAACAAATTCCTATTGTACCTCTTTGTTGTATTATTTTCCGATTCTGATTGAATCTTATTAGATAACTTAAACTTATATATATATATATATATATATATATATATATATATAACTATAAATTTTGGGTATTATTTAAGGTTAAAGTGAATTGTTAATATCGTCTCAATCTCTAACTATCCAAATAACTGCAGCAGGCAACTTACCTTAAGGGACTGTAATTTTTTAAGTTGAAGCTGGTAGAGGGCGTATTAAAAAATATAGTGCTTTGTCCCAAGTCAATTTCGCTATCCTAAGTCACCTGGTTTTATGGTAGTCATCGAAATAGTCACTCAGATCATGCAACGTCTTGAGATATGCAGGTTTCTGTTACTGAAATTTCATTAAAATCAGATCAGACTAAGAAGTTGACTTACTACCCATCTTGTGTATTAGATTGGTTATTAATAATAGACGGATTTTCTTTATCAGAATTTATATGATTTTTAAATTCCGTGCGAGTAAGTACAGTAAACAGGGCCGGAGCGATGAGGGTTGACTTGGGGGGGGGGTAATTTTGTGCGCCCCCTAGTGGAGTAGCAATATTTTAAGAACAGTGTCAAACTTATTTTGATTTAAGCGTAACCTAAACCCTGTAATATATTGATTTAGGACGAGAAACCAATATTCCTGGAAAGTTGAAATTAGAAAAAAAATAAAATATTTTTATTGATGGTATAGTAATACCATTGTAATGTATCAAATGTGTAACTGATATGAAGAGAGGGGGTATTGTGAGCGAACGGTACAGCGTAGTCGAGCAGACGCGAGTCTTGAATAAACTTTATATATAATTTTCGATTTTGTATTATAAACCTTTTTTCACGAGTTGATATATAACAGTCATAGTCATATTATTATATTGACGAATGTACTATCGCGCTCAAAAAATACTGTACAGCGAAATTTTGACTGTGTGCATTTGGTTTGACGGCATATAATCAATTACGTCAGAGAAGAGAAGAGGCTACGTATTTCATTCCCTCCCCAAGGAGGAGGGTGGGCTGCTCGAGCTTTCCGAGCTCCTTCAGCCACAATCATGGATTCCCAGCATACATACATACATTACGTATATATGCATGGTGGCATTAAGGATGGGTGTGGTCAGGATAGGATCGGAAGGAACGGAGTTAGGGTTCTGAGGGAGAAAATACTACCCCAGCATTCGCTTAAGCAGCCGCAAATGTTGTGTATATACGCAGTGACCATGCCGCTGCATGTGTATGAGGAAAACCCCCTGAAAAAACCTCATACAAGGTAGACGGTAACGGGAATCGAACCCATTACCTCCCGAATGCTAAGCAGGTCGTGTCACCACTACACTACCAGCTCGGTGATGTAGTGGTAAAAAAATTAATAGTATAAACTGTTTCCTGTAATGGTAGAATCAAAATGTGTACTACCCTTATGCTGAGTGTATTGTTACGTCAGCAGGTTATGTCCATGAAATATCAAAGTGACAGTTTATAAGAGTATTTAATCTATCAAATTGAAAGCGACTAAGGAGAGGAACTCATTCCTTGATCTGCGCATGCACTTAAAAACACTTTTGGTTTAATGGAAGTGGTACCCAAATAGCATTTTCAATGTCAAACTGGCAGAGCACGTTTGGACTAATGCTAGAATGGTCGCCTACATCGGTGCGGGTTCAATTCCCAATCAATGTAACTTTTTTTTATATTTAGGTTAGAGTAGTGTTTTTATTTAATCTAATTCTGTTAGGTTACAGTAGTTTTTTTTTTATCTAATTTAAACTAGATATATATACCGAAAGTTTTTAAGTGCATGCGCTGATCAAGAAACGAGTTCCTCTCTTTAGTTGTTCCTACCAAATTTACCAGTTTGACAAATTTGAAAATCGTGCGATATCCGATTGACACACAAAAATTGTATCTATGTCAAAATTTGAATTTTGGAAGTGTCTACAGTAACAACCAGTATTTTTTGAGCGCGATGGTACCTATCAGATATAATCTAACAGTCTATGTGAAGAAGTGTTTTAATTCATTAATATTAATTATAAACTATTCTTGAAATTATTGAAAAGATGCTTCTTATTTTAAAAGCTTTGCGCCCTGTTTCGGTGAAATGAGCGCCCTTTGAAATGGGGTTGAGGGGGGGAGACACTCCCCCTATGTTCGCTCCGGCCCTCACAGTAAGGTCATAATGTTTTAATGTTAAGTCTTGATTCGAATGTATTCTATGAATTAATTTACATTAATAAACAATATTACAATATATAATAGCAGGTTCATGCATAAGTAATGGCGTTTTTTATTTAAAAAAAGTATATATTTACTACCAAAATTTACAACATATTAATTAATTATATATTCTCCGTTATTATTAACGACTTCCTCCCAGAGGTCAACAAGTTTCTCGATACGTCTACGATAAAAATCGTTCGGCCTTGACTCAAAAAAATGATCCAACCAAGTCCGTAATTCCACATCATTATTGAACGAAACACCCCGCAAACTGTTCGAAAGTGATCGAAATAGGTGAAAATCTGACGGAGCCAAATCAGGAGAATATGGAGGGCGCGGTAATACTTCCCAACCAAGCGTTTGAATTGCTCTCTTTGTCATTTTAGTAATGTGAGGACGAGAGTTGTCGTGATGAAGAAGAAGGTCATGTTGCCGATGGGGTCGTTTTTCCCGAATAGCTTCGTAGAGGCGATGCATTTGTTCAACATATAGCTCTGCATTGACTGTTTGGTTACGCCCGAGCAATTCATAGTAAATGATACCTTCCCAGTCCCACCAAACGCATAACATCGTCTTTCGAGGGTGAAGATCTTGTTTCGCTGTAGGCGTCGCTTGCTCATTGGGACTTAGCCACTGCTTTCTCTGCTTCATATTCACATACAAACACCATTTCTCGTCGCCGGTAACGATTCGGTAGAGGAACCTCTGATTGTGACCATGAGTAGCACGATTCCGAGCGAGCAATCCAGCGGAAATTGTAGAACGTTGATTTTTGTTGTTCTCGCTCAAAAAATGAGGAACCCAAGCGCCAAGTTTCTGAACTTTTCCTAAAGATTTCAGATGTCGACATATCGTTGATTGGTCACATTCCATTTCCTGGGCCAACTCCCTATTGATTGGCGTGAATTCAATTCAATCGCTCATCATCGAACCTAGCAGGACGTCCTGAACGATCCATATCATTAAGGTCAAAAATTCCGCTTTTGAAACGTTTAAACCAGTTTTGCGCCGTCCTTACAGGCGTTGCATCTTCACCGTAAACATCGCAAATCTCACGAGCAGCTTCACTGGCTTTGGTACCTCGATTAAACGCAAATAGAAGATAATGTCGGTAATGCTGGTTTTTGTCAACTTGACATTCCATTATAATAAGGTTAAACAATTAAGAACGAAATACAAAAGCAAACACTGTATGACAGAACTACTAATTATCTGACAAACTGAATATTGAGTAATCAAAATTTTGTTATTTCAGAGGTAACTTTTAAATAAAAAAAAAACGGCATTACTTATCCATTAGCCTAATATTTAGAACCTCCTTTAAGATAATTTGTTGGCAAAACAATATTATGTAATGCCCCTTTAAGAAAGTAAACTTAGCACCGTATTATCGCTGTGTCCTTAAGAAAATTAATTTTCTTTTTCAAATTATTATAAGTTTTTGTTATGAACGAATAAGTTCAAAGGTAAATAAGTAATTAAAAATTATTATTAATTTTATTAAATACATAAATAAAAATAAAATACTTATCTTTTTTGGGATTTTTAATGGTGTATTTAAATTATACAATCTAAACGTTTCGATAACACTTACAGTTATCTTCGTCAGTAGTAATATTTGTAAGAATTGTTTACAACATCTTTAACAATTTTTCAACTTTGACAAAATTGTTTACAACATCTTTAACAATTTTTCAACTTTGACAAAATTGTTTACAACATCTTTAACAATTCTTACAAATATTACTACTGACGAAAATAACTGTAAGTGTATCGAAACGTTTAGATTGTATAATTTAAATACACCATTAAAAATCCCAAAAAAGATAAGTATTTTATTATGAGTGTTAATGGTGAAAGTTTACATTTTCACATAAATAAAAAGTTTACCTCGAGTAGGATTTGAACCTACGACCGTTACTTTGCTAGAGTACCGCGCTAACCAACTGCGCCATCAAGGTTCAAGCCCCAATCGATGTAAATTTTGTCTTTATGTATGTAGAACTGATGTGAATTCTAAATATAATGAATAAATAAATTAATAATAATTCTTTTTCAAATGTCTAATGGTGCCATTATTAATACTAAATAAAACTGTAGAAGTTAATATTATAAGTTTGAAGAGTAAGCTCTTTTGTTACTTCGTACCCTGTATATAATAAGCTAGGAACCGCACCCTATAGAAATGAAAATGATTCGAATGGTATACCACATAACATTATATTCTTTTCAGTTAAATTGATAATGACTTTAAAGATAATTTTGACATAGTTAAAATGTATTAATACTAACAGTTTTAAAAGCTTAATGTTTTACTTGTACGTTATTATTCAAATTTCCCTGGTTTTTTTGACAATTTAGGGCCGGGTGCTGTCGGCATTTGTCGTGATGTTAGTAGTGTATTAAAAATGGCCACTAGCGATGATGAACCTATGCAGCATTTATACGAAGTTTTTACAAGTTGTTTCAATAAAATAGCAAATAAGGCACCTGGTGAGTACATTTTAACAATTCTTTAACAATTTTACAATATTTTTTATAGGACAAATAGTTATTATTGGTCATTTTTAAGCTTTAAATGTAACATAATGATGCGCGTGCAACCCAAAACATCATAACAGCTTTTCTGAAACAACGAATTTTTTCTTTCTTCTCATAATTCTTAAAATAAAACTTATTAGAAATATGAAAATTCATTGTACGTATATTGTGGGAAGAATTTTTGATTGATTAAATGATGTATTCTCGCTAGTTTTCAAACAGGTTCTGTCATTTTCAATTCGAAGTGCTATTGTTATTCTATTGTGTCTTACTTTACTGTTTATTTACATTATTTTACCCTTAAAACTTTAAAACCACATCAATTTTCTTAACTGAGCCCAACTCAGTTTTATTACATACATTAAATTATCGTTTAATGTTTATACGTGAATTTTAGTAGTTTAAAGTTATAAATTTACAAAAAAAAACGTTAAATTTTAGTTGAATAAATTCAGTTCACTTACCCATAATATTTACTATAGGTTTTAGGTTTAAATATCAATTGTTTATTACTGTAACGTTATTGCTGAACTGTACTCTAATTGTGCTAATTTTATAGTGTTAGGTTAATGTATTATACACACATTAACGTAAATCACTGTCTTAAAATATTATTTATATTAGTGAATTCAGTGAAGTTCATTACTTGGGGGTATTTAGTTCAAGCATGTCACACTACCTGTTATGTTTTCATGCTTCCAAGGGATTGTGCTCTATGTACCAAATTTTGATAAGTGCACTGTGAGGATTACTATAAAATCAACAAGAAAACTATAAACTGGTATGTATTTTCACTTTTCTTTTAAGTTTTTTATTTAATCTAATCAAAATATTTGTAAATATTCAATTTTACTTTGAGTAGGTAATTAGTTTAGCATATATTGCATTTAAATACACTTATACAGGGTGTCCCGAATTGCAGTGACGAAACTTTAACAGCGTATTCTGAGTCTAAAATAAACCCTAATTTCCTATTAATGTCGAGAAATGCTTCGTTTTCGAAATACAGGTTGTTAAAGTTTTAAGAAAAAAATATCTTTCATATCGCTCTAGATATCTATAAAATTTAATACACATCTTTCGAACATAAGGAACATTTTTTGATGTAAAAGATTTTTTTAAATGTCTAACAGTGGCGTTCGTACGGTATTTGACCTGAATATTATTGAAGGAAAACATGGTACGCCACTGCTTTTTCTGAAAATAGATAATTATTTTTGAAATCTCCATTTAATTTAGAGCAAATTTGGATCCCTTGACTTTTTTTCGTACGATGCACTGTTTTATAGAGCACTATTAAATTATTTTGTTCATTATCGGATAAAAAATTTTAACGTGGTCCCTAAAGTTTACAGTAATTGCTCAAAATGAGCTCCTCCAACTTTTATAAAATTGTGTTTTGAATCTAATGTGTAGGTTTCCGATATTCATTTCTTGCATTCTCGTTGAGTTTATAATTTCTGAACAACGTTAGTACTGTTTTGACCATCATTCCCCTACTAGGTATCGAATCTTCGTATGCCATGATTGCATTTTTATGACAATTGAACAGTTGCTACATGTCTTTAAAATATGACAGATGAGTTTTTAGAAGTAAATTATTGTAAATAAACTTCAAATACTTACAGTTTGTACGAAAAAGATAATTATCAGTGTAACGAGAAATTTGAAAATGGTGTTATTCTGTAACTTATGCTGATATTCATTTCGTTTATGGTTTATATAATGGAAATGCAGATGCAGCACCACTGGAATTCCAACGAATATTTCCAAATAGAAGATCACCTTGCAAACAAGTCTTTATTAAAACACATTTAATGTTCAGGAATTTCGGACTCAAAGAATCCGAGAAATGAAGATAGGAGAAATGAACGACATCGAAACGTTTAATTTTAAATAAGTTTGACAACAATAGAACATTAAGCCTACGAAGAGCAGCTCGCCAATTACAAGGCAACGCCGTTTTTGTTTCGAAAAATAAGGTTCATCGCGTTTTGAGGCAAGATCACAGGAAGCCATTTCAGATGCAGCCAGTTCAAAAGTTGCAACCTGGTGATTCCGATAAACGCGTTAGTTTTTGTAATTGGTTTTTACGCAAAGTAGAGGAAGATGAGAAATTTTCAAAAAAAATTTTATGGACTGACGAAGCTACATTTACACGAAGCGGCTCAGTAAATTACCAGAATTTACGAATCTGGAGTCATGAGAATCCACGTGTTGTACGCACCAGAGTAGTTCAACAGGAATTTTCTGTTAATGTTTGCTGTGGCGTAATAAATGGAATTTTTTGTGGGCCCCATATTTTACCACCACGCTTAGATGAACAATTATTTAATGATTTCCTGCGAAATGAGGTATTTGAATATCGAAGTCTTAGAAACGAAATCTGGATTCAAATAGACGGGACTCCCGCGCATTTTGTGCTTGTAAATCGAGAGTGGTTAAATAATAATTATCCAGAACATTGGATTAGGAGGTAGAGCCTGGCCACCACATTCCCCTGACCTCACCCCTGTAGACTTCTTAGTGTGGGGTTATTTGAAAAACCGCTTTTATTCGACACCAGTTGATACAAGGCAAGAACTAATTCTAAGGATAGAGCAAGCCTGCGAGCCAGTACGAATTTCATAAGCATTGCCATTGACTAGTATGGGTATTAAAAAGGTTTGCATCTAAAGTCGAGTATTAATGATATTTTTTCTGTCCTGCTATTTTTACATAGAAATGGGTATGAGGTATTTTTCAGCTAGTGTTATGGGGCATTTTGTCAAATTTATATACTGCAAAATATCATTTTAATACTGCAAAATAATTTGTCTATACTATATAGTATGTGGTGGGGTATCCTTAAGCCTACAAACCTAAAATATTATGACTTGAATCGCAAAATTTATACAGTGCGATTTATATCAAAGTTGCATTTTTGAATTGGAACCCTCTGTATATTATTGTATATTTGGATTCCTTGGCCAATTCTAGTGCGACTTTATGTGTCGCACATGGAACATAAAACGAATCGTTTAGCCGCAATTCGTCATTTTTACAAAAAGTAGTTGTCTGAAAAAAAATTGAATATCGCTGTGATCAAAACTCAGAAGGACATGACTCTGCTATGTTACTAGACGTTGAAATGTACTAGCCTAGACCGGACGGTCAAATCCGAATTCTTCTTGAGTTTAGAGAAATTACTTTGTTAATTTAGAAAATTTTAATCAATTGGTAACTTGAATTTTTCAAATGGAACGGTCATTTTTTTAGGTTTGCATCAAATGCGGTATCTAACTTCCGTAGATTTCTTTTAATTTCACAATTTCTGATTAATTTGCTATATTGTTCTATTTTTAATTTGTATTATCTCGTAACCCGTGGAAAATAAACAAAAAACGGTTCACATTATAAAACATTTATTAAGTAGAAAAACATATAAACAAAAAAAAAAACAAATTACCTACGACCTAAAATAAAAATAATTTTAACCAATGGCAACTTGATTTTTTTAAATGAAACGGCCATTTGTTTCTTTTTGAATCAAATGCGGAATTTCTCTACCTTTCTAACGATATAAATTTGTCGGTATCTATATTCGGTATATTTTGTTTAATGTCACAATTTCTGATTAATTTGCTTTATTTTTAAATTTTCAGTTTCTATAAGTAGGTATCTAGCAGGCTGTGAAAGATAAACCAATTCTGTCACTTTAACTTTACTTTGACATTAGTTATTTATTATCGTCGAGTAAAGCCTCGGGCTGTTATTTCTGATTGTCATTTTTGTTTAGTAATTAATATTTAATTGAATAATTGAGTGCAATGAGGAATTTTTCTAAAAATGAAATGGTTGGTATGGTTTCTATTCTTGGAGAATACTCAAAAAATCCGTATGTACAAAGCAAGATATGAAAAATCTGGAACACTGGAACTGTGGCAGGATCTATAACAAACAAAATGCACCCAAGCACCACACAAAATTAAAAAACACCGAACGCGTTTCGATAGCTACGCTATCCTCATCAGCGGTCGACTAGCTGAATTTGAATTACTAGCAACATTAATAAAATTTGGAAAAACATCTAACCTACGGCAATCTTTTATAAATTTCATGTCAATATTAATTAAAAATATCTTAGTCTTAATTTTAAAATACCTGTTCCTCAACTTTGACCGGGAAGCCATCTCACTTGAAAAATCTGGAACACCGGAACTGTGGCAGAATCTGTAACAAACAAAATAAACCCACGTACCACACAAAATTAAAAAACACCGAACGCGTCATCAGCGGTCGACCGCTGATGAGGATAGTGTAGCTATCGAAACGCGTTCGGTGTTTTTTAATTTTGTGTGATACGTGGATGTATTTTGTTTGTTAAAGCAAGATATCGTGATCGGGATCGTCACCAAAGAGAAGAATCTTTTAAAAATAAATAGAACAACTATTAGGAGAATAATTAGAAAATAACAACTATCATCCTTTTCTCATTCAACAACACCAAGAGCTCCAAGAACAGAAAAAATAGAATTAATTTTTGCAATTGGGTAGGTCGAAAGCTGAATGAACATTTTTTGGATAGTATCATGCTTACGGACGAGAATACATCTCATCGCAATCGGCACAATTTTCATTACTACGCTGATGTAAACCTTCATCATTTCAGAGTTCATAGTCAACATAAATGATCAGTTAATGTCTGGGCAGAGATATTGGATACGTATATCGTTGGTCGATTTTTTTCGACGGTGTTTTAAATTCGAACACGTACTTAAATTTCCTCAACAATAATTTATTTGACCTTCTTGAAGATGTCCCATTTGCTCAAATTAGGTTTTTTCAATAAGATGGAGCACCTGCTCACCGTGTCTGTGATGCGAGTGATTGGCTTAATAATGCATTCAACGAAAAGTGGATAGGAATGGACGGGCCAACGGGTTGGCCAGCGAGGTCTCCAGACGTAACCCCAATGATTTCTTTCTATGAGGGTACGTAAAGGAAAAAGTATACACCGAACAACCAACAACGGTGGATGGTATGAAAATTAGAATTAGAAACGCTTTTGAAAATATCTTCCCAGAAATGTTAAATAGGGTTAAGTATTTATTTCTTCAAGCGATGTAATTGTACATAAAACAAGGCGGTCGGCATTAAATGTCATTTTCGACGTTAGATCACTCCATAATAAATGTTGTTAATTTGGATTTGACACAAAAAATATTAGAAGTTACACGTCCTGCCTACATTGGTACATTTCATGATTAGTAATACCACAAAGTCACAACCCAAAGTTTTATGGTCACTATTCAACTTTTTCAAAGATTTGCGGCTAAACGGTTCGTTCTAGATAGTGTCAAAAAAATATCCTGTATTTTACTTCTGTTTTTAAAAGTGCATAGTTAATAAAATGGCGAGAGAAACCTTACTCATTTGTATATTTTTCCACTGATTGCACTATTCGTAAAATATCTGGACGATCTTGGAGATTAAAAAATTCAACATTTCAACATTGTTTCGTCATTAAAACTCCTTTTGGAGTTCTTACAGTAAGGCTAGTTTTTTCGATGGTCCAAATTTTATTCATATCAGGAAAAATCCTTTCCGTGCCGGCATTGGCTGAATCTCGGTAAAAACATTCACATTTTAAAACAATTTTTAATATGTTATTCTGTCTTATATATTCACTCTTTAAGTAGTTAAAAAGCTCGACCCATTGTTTGTCAATAGAAACAGACACTTCTTTCCACTCTTAGTTTTTGACTGGTTGTATATTTTTTAATGCCACAATTTCATCAAAAAATTCCGAATCATCTATATGAGTATCAGGGTGTTTTTGAAAAACAGTTAATGAGAATCCAACATCTGACCATAGAGGGCTCTTTTTTTGCAAATCTTTAAAGGGTTGCGTTCATTTATCCAAATAGGCTATACGAGTGGTATAAAACACGGTCCCTGACGTTTTAAATTGAGTTACGGCTTGGCTTTCTCCTTCTTTTATCAAAGCTACTAGCATAACGTTAACTTGATTTGGCAAAAAGATTTCATTTTTCCATTCTATTAATTGTTGCTTTAAATTTGATAAAACCATGCATGCTTCTACCATTGAAGATTTTTCAGATTCCACTTGCAGCACACATTTATGAAATCGAGAAGTTTTTGAGTGAAGAAACCATAGCCAAACTTCCAAAAAATTGTTATTAAACCTATTAAGAATCAATGTGGGAAATTTTTGTGGAGAGAGAAAGTAACTCTGTAATGGTTGGACATTTCTAATATTCATTGTATCGAATGTAACAATGCTAACCATCTGGTTTTACTGTACAGTTTTTGGTATTCAACATTAACAAACTTCTTTTAATTCTTTTAATTGTTTACCTCGAACAGTATACATGTAGAAATAACCATAGATTTTCATAATAATGGCAAGTAGTCTACTGATGTTTGAATACAGTTATGAAGGATATGAGCAGCACAGTTCACCCCAACTAAAGGTCTTTTAAGTAACTGTTGAACTTTATGAATTACATTATTTTGCTGCTCTTCCAAAATTGCAATTTGTGTTTTTTGTCAGCGCACATTGCCATTACTTTTGTTGTTAATTTGTATTTGTCAGCCGTTTTAATAATGTATTCGGATGTAATGTCTGAAGTTTCACCTGGAAGATTTTGAAAATATCGCAGCTAGCTTTTGTTCTTCATTTCTAAATGTGTCCTTACGAAAAAAAGACACTTTGCTACTAATAATAATAATAATAATAATAATAATAACCTTTATTGCCCAACAGCAAAAGCCAATTACAGAGCAAACTATATAATATTACACATATACAAAGATTTATATAAATATATACTCAACCCATCAACGTGAGTAGTAACTAATTATGTGTACTACCAATGATAATAATAATAATATATAATAATTATAATGATAACAATAATAACAATAATGCCCACAGAGTTAAGTGACTGTAAACACTAAAAACAAAAATGATTTACAAGAAGGACACATAGTTGACAATAGGACAGTTCCTTGAACACCTTTAAGCCCTATTACTGTAGTTAACATAACAGTCAATTATAGAAGTTAATGGAGAGCAATATATGTCACAATTAGAACATATCTCATTGTACAATTGACACATTTTAACCACTGGTGACTTTAAAAGTAAATTAGATTTGGCAAAGGGACATGAAATGTACATCTTTGTCTTGTTTCTAACCTAGGAATATGAAAACAAATGTTGGCAAGAATAGAAGCACAATCAATATAATTATGTATCATTTTGTATAAAATGACAAAGTTATGATATTCCTTCTAGTCTCTAAAGACTGCATATCAAAGGTGTTAAGCAACATTGTATTTGAACAACCTTTCTCAGGATAAGCATTAAACATCTTAAAGCACAAATACTTCAGGAATTTGCGTTGAATATTCTCAATTAAAGCTTTGTAGCAGCCATAACGAGGTGACCACACTAATGCACAATATTCAAGCCTAGACCTCACAAAGGCATAAAACAATATCTTAATCGTACGGATACTCGTAAATTGTTTAGATTGGCGTATTACGAACCCTAATAATTTGTTGGCTGATGAAACGATGTCCATCATGTGCTGATTAAAAGATAATTCGATATCAAAATGTACACCCAGGTCTTTCATACCTGCACAACGGTCGACTGTCATAGAATTAATTTCATATACAAAATGTATAGGATTGCGCTTTCTAGAAAACGATACAACTTTACATTTACTAATATTAAGTTTAAGCCTATTATAACTGCACCAATTAGAAAGAGCTGAAAGATTACGCTGCAACGCAACGCAGTCCTTCAGATTAGTGACAGATGCAAAAATTTTGACGTCATCGGCAAACATTAAAGTTTTACAATCAAGTTTTTCAGCAAGGTCATTTATAAATAATACGAAAAGCAAAGGACCTAAATGTGAACCTTGCGGTACGCCGGACTTTGCTACATATGGAGGTGATGAATAACCATTGTATACTACTATTTGATTCCGATTACCTAGGTAAGATTTAAAAAAACCAACCAATAATCTACTGAAACCGTAACTTTCTAACTTAGCCAATAATAGATCGTGATCAATACAATCGAAAGCTTTAGATAAGTCAGTATAAATCACATCTACCTGCTTTTGAATGTCTAGATTTGCTGCGATAAATTGAGAGATAGAACAAAGGTTTGTGCAGGTGGAACGTTTTCTAACAAAACCATGCTGATATGGTGATATGTATGGTTCTACAGATCTGTAAATGTGACTATACAGAATCAGTTCAAATAATTTAGAAAAATTGGAAAGAATTGCAACCGGTCGATAATTGCGTATATCAGCGGGATCCTTAGATTTTAGTACAGGACAGATTTTCGTGATTTTCCAATTATCAGGAAACGTTGCCGTTTTAAGCATAGATTAAAGATTGCTAATAGTGGTTGCATAAGTATGTCTGAGCAATCCTTGATAAGATAACTCGGAACTTGATCAAAACCAGCTGTTGGTTTATTTTTAGTTTAGAGATAGCCAACCTAATATCATTCTCTGATATATTTGAAATATTAATATTTAAAGTCAAGATTTGAGGATGCATGACGTTAACGTCCTGCATCGTCAAATCCTGATACACCGCTTGGAATTCATGGGCAAAAGCATTTACTATATTTTGTGGGTTATCCAATACATTGTTGTCTTTATATAACTTCCTGGTATTCTAGAAGAACCTTTTCGAGCTCTAACAAACGACCAAAAGGTCTTACTATTGCAAGTGATAGAAACTTCGACTGTTCTAACATACTCATTGTAGGCAGTGTTGATTTGTTGTTTAATTAACGATCGCAATTCCTTAAATTTGATGAAACTATACCCGCATCCGAGATTCTTGTATTTATGGTAGAATCTGCTTTTCGTTCTAATGTTCGATATAATTTTTTTATCAAACCATGCAGGATACTTTTGGTTAGTTCTAAAATTCCCGTAACAGGGTACATGTGCATTAAACGTTTCATATAAAATGTAATAAAACTTATCACACGCATCGTTTACATTAATACATTCAGTTACCTTGGACCAGTTAATTGTTGCTAAAGCGTTATAAAGATCTGGAAAATTTGCTTTATTAAAGTTATATCTTTTGCTACTAAAATGAGATGGAGAAAAATTGACTGACGAACTTACAGATAAATTAAAGGAAAACACTAACGCTGGATGATACTTGTCTTCCTTTAATAATGGATTATTTTCCTTATCAACAGTAACACTAATACTAGCAAAAACCAGATCGAGCAGTTTATCCTGATTATTTAAAACATTATTGAACTGTTTTAAATTCATAACATCCGCAAAATTAGTGACAGTAGCATATAAACAATACTACTAGAAACAACAATATCTGCCTTAAGTGTGATAGAAAAACCTCGTAAATTGTAGAACTTATGATATCACCCTTTTGTGACTTATCTGAAGGTCGCCCTATCTTTTTCGTAATTTCTGGACTTCGACTAATTGCTGCTAAACAATGAAACGTCAGAAACGGGACAAACAAGGAACCTCTTTATGAATACGAAACATTTACGTATATTTTAAAACAATTACATATACGAAACGATGCCTTTAAAAAGTTACTGTCCCGTGTAATACGGGACGAATGGTAGCCTTATGTTAAAAAATTCACTAGCAGTAATATAAGCGTGAACAGAAATGTACACACCTCCTGTTTTGAAATTAGCAACTTTTTAAGGAAATCGCACTCTTAATGCGCCATCACCGTATAGAAAGGGGTGTTGATCCTATGGTACATTACATATTTTTAACTTTAAGAGACTAATAAACTTGTCATTATTTCGATAGTTGCAAAGTGCAAATTAATAATGGTGCTAGGACAATGTGATTTTGATAGAAAATTTTAGATAGAAACAATCCATCAGAATGATGCACACTTGCCATCAGTCATCATTCCGAAGGATACTTATTACTATCAGTCTCTCGAAGATAAAATAGTATATTGTTTTCGACGTGTAAGTTGATCAATATTTCGCTCAATCTTGCAGTCTCGGCTATCGCCTGGACTGCAAAACTTGAACTCAATAACGATCAACTTACATGTCTTGCATAATAATCTACTATTATTTCTTTAATTTTTTATATTAAAAGGATTCAGTAGCAATACTATAAGCGCGAACAAAAAATGTACGTACCTCCCATTTTGAAATTATCTAATTTTTAAGAAAACACGCTCTTAATGCAACATCACCGTATTGAAAGGGGTATTGAACTCTGTTGTACATTAAATATTTTTATTTCTTTAATTTTTTTATGTTAAAGGGATATAACCGCGAACAAAAATGTACATATCTCCCGTTTTAAAATTGCTTAGTTTTTAGGGAAACTGACTTTTAAATGCCTCATCGCCGTATTGAAAGAAGTGGACGATTTTTGAAATGTAGTGTAGCGTCCCCCAGGTACCCTATCTTGAAAAGTGTAATTTGAACTTATTTGCAAGATTGCAAATTCAAGAACAAAGCAATCGCTAAGTGATATTTAATTACTCGCAAACCTCAAATCTGATCAAACGAGGTTGCCGTCTATTGGTAGGTACGTTGTGCTATTTGACTGTGATAGGCTGGACGAGGTTAAGTATTGCGTCATGTGGGACAGGTAAACAATGAAACTACTCAAATTAAAATTAACGAGCTTGACGCAATTGTGGTTCAGCCCGTTAATATACTATACTGTTGTGGGAAAGAACCACCAATAAAACCCACTTTATCCAGAAATAAGTAATTGCACAAGTACATTAATAAATCAAATAACAAAAAAAAACAATGAAAGGGTTAAATATATTAAAAAACACCATTAACTCAGGTTAAAGTGCATACAAAATTATAACATTAAGAGAAAAATGAATAAAAAGCACACATAAACACAATAAAAAAAACCATTAATCACACCCACAGTTGTGTCATAAATTATTAGAATCAAAATCGTAATACCAAACATGTGGCCCTTTAAAACCAATCATTTTAGTAAATAAGCACATAAAACAATAAGGCAAATTACGATACATATAAAATACAGTAAAATTCCACGGGTGATAATATAGTAAAGGCAAGAACAAGGAATTTACACGTACACAATTGTTTAGTGCCTACTAAAGCACAAAATACATACGTAGCATGACAATAAATTGCATATAATAAGAAATTAGTTCGCAAGCAAACAGTTCTACTTAACAAACTGACACAAAAAACTCATTAAACAAAGCCTTACAAAGGTAAGTTGTAAATAAATCATAACATCGTGACCGAAGTTCAAGTTTGAGTGCGTTAGAAAAATACAGCGCTCCTTTCTCAGGTTACACATTCATCTATACAACAATAAAAACAATAAAAATAAAATTCGAGGTGTTTAATGGTCATCTGGAAATGATAGTATGTAAACACTTGGCAATTGCCCATTACAATTAGTTACCAAGGGTAATCATGTACCCGTTCTCCAGGCCCACCTCTACACGAATATAAATATAAACAACAAACAACAATGCTAATTCACACAAATACAAGAGTGAGGGAGCCCTGTACTGTATTATTTTAGCAGATTTCAGCTTAATAAGCCCGCGTGCAAGTGAGATACCTTTCCAAGTCAATGCTCGATTTTTAATACGTTATATAGGCTTGTAAAATTATTTGCTGCCAGCCTTAATTTATATAAAAATACCAACGTACACTTGAATTAATTTAATTGATCACAGACACAAGTCGTTAACATACGCCGTTTAACTTAGCCAGCTGTTTTGTGGTTTTAATTTTAGTTATAATTCAAGGTAAAGTATTTGACCTTGGGTTTCAGACTTTAAAATAATTCATAGGTCTACAGCATTTTACAAGCAAGTTAAAAAGAAGCTAGTTGAGTTTTAACTTGGAATTGGTATAACTCGGTATAACTACTCCCCTATTTTGACGTCCAAACACCAGCAGTTTGTACAAAAAGAAAGGAAAAATTCGATAAAGTATACCTGGACCAATTAATATTCATAGGAAACCTTTTAGATGAATTAGTTTTCCAAACTTTAAATTGGACTAAAAATTTCAAACGCCTACTTGGAGTTCTTAAAAATTGCAAGTAATTTTTTTGAAAAAAATAACATTCGCTTAATATACTTGCCAAAATACTACAACAATATTTTGTTTTGCCAACCACATTTTGACTTAAAATTGAACAACACCGTAAAAGCGAAAAGCAGAGTTCCTTAAATATGATAAGATTAAAATCTAACAAAATATAACTCGAAAATTTAGTTTTGGGGCATTCCATGTCAAATCTTGCATTTTTACAATTTTTGGTGTACTAATAGTACCCACCAAGAATATTAAATATGCTAAATTTTAGATTTTGACAGAAATTAGGTACTTTTTGAGTTATCGGGGGTCAAAAATGTGGAAAATGGAAATTTGGACTGCGCTTTGGTACTTTTAAAAGGTTTTATCTCAGTCACTAATTGACCTAAAGAGTTAAGATGGTGTCATTGCACTCAGAAAATGCATACATATTTGAGAAAATAAGCTGATTACTAAACTTTTTTCATTAAGTGACGACATGAATAAAGAAGCTGTAACCACTGTAGATTATATTACACCTACTGATTTGGAGGAAATTACACCAGGGATTGTTACAGTAGAACATGGCAAGGCTTGATGGCTCGCCTGCATTCTGGAAGGGATAGGTAATGAACTCCAAATTAAGTTTCCTACATCCTAAATGACTTTTTACCCTAAGCTGAGCGCTAAAATTAACTTAACCTTCACTCCATTCCCTTGCGGGGTGAGCAAAACAATCCCTGCCTTTTATTTATTTTTCATTCACAATCTTTCTCTATGCTTTGCTATCACCGCATACCTCCCTATGTTTCGCAAGATTCATACATTGTCTCTGACTTGTCGTTTTATTTTTAAAACTCCCTATCTTTCTTTTATCATACATTCTACTACATTCAGCCAAGTTTTACGCGTCCTCCCAGGTCCAGCCTTACCTCTAACCTCACCCACATATATTTGCTTCGTTAATCTTGCATTGTTCATTCTCTTAGTGTGAACAAACCAACGTAATGTACTGCTCTTATATCTATCCATCATCGTCTTTTCCTCGCCACACTCCGTCAGTATACATTCATTCTTAGTTTATCCCTCTCGTTTTACCACCGCTTTTCATGAATCTCATACCCACGGCATTTATTTTTCTTTCGTGCTTTTTTTTTTGACGTACCCATGTCTCACTTCCATACAGTACTGACGGGACAAACATTCCATTATAAATTGCTCGTTTCGCAGCTAGGCGCATGCTTTGGTTTCTTATTATCGTCCACATACTTACACTCACTTTCCTCCCGACATTGACCCTTCGTCCAATCTCGCCATCCATTGTACCATCAGTATATATTTGTTACTATAAAGTAAACCAGTGACGTCTGTTGACCTAGTCCCCCCATCTTGTAAAAATCAAAAAACAAATACACGAAACTTTTCAATTAAATAATGAATAAACAACTCTTCTGTTGGTTGTACAATTGTTTCTAAAGAAGTGCGATCAACTGTGACCCACTTCATGTAAGTTATCTGGGTCAAGTAACTGTTTCGAAAAACTCTCTTAAAAGTCCAGATCCAAGACAGGATTCACAGTCATTGAAGTAGCAGCAAGGCAAAGGAGGATCACATAACTCTAGCAATACAATGCTTGTATTTTGTTTTCTCCAGTTGGATATTCTGCAACCATCCAGTATTAGTTTCAAGTTCTGATGTGTTGTATAGACACAAACGCTGTGCGTGCTACTTCCACCGGATAACAAACAGTTTTTAGGCCTCCACTTGTACCAAACGGGCGCAATCCATGTTCTTCTACACGGCTTCTAAACTCTGAAATGATCTCCCTAGTTCCTGTTTTTCTCTCACTTATGATATGAAAAAATTTAAGGTAGCTGTTCCTGTATCTATCCTCCTAAGTGTTCCTGAGTGCTTAAGCACGATAGGCCAAATTTAGCCCGTTCATGCCCACAATTATTAAAAAAAAGTTCAGCAAACTTTGAGAAACCTAGTTTAACATCTCTAAACTCTTTAAACTTTCAATAAATTTCTTTCAGGTTACGTAATACTAATTTTTTTTTTGTGTTTTTTCCCATCAATTACTGTTACAACAAAGTCTCTTTTTCCAGGCATGGGTCTGCTTATGTCGTCAGAGCAATCAAAATTCTTCACCAATTCAACAGCTGTTTTATCAAGGGCTTTTCCATTTTTTGGGTTGGGTGATGACAAAATTCTTTTCTCTTTAATCAGATCTTTAAATTTCCTAACCATCTAGTTTGAACATGAAAACTCTTCCTGAATTTTCGCAGCTGGCCAACTTTTAAGTAAAACTGTCATTTTCTCACTTCTGGAGATACAGTGTTCAAATTTTGGCCTTTTAATTGAAGAATTATTTCAGATTGAGATGTATCAGCTTCTTCCGTTTCTGGCCATACATTAAGTTTTCTTTTTACTGCAGAGGATAACTTTTCAATTTGAATTTTTGGATAGTTCTTTTGAGCTAAACTCTTTTTCTTAATAGGTGTCTCACCCAATATTTGCAAAGAGTTGTTCAAACTATCAAACAACTACATCAGTTGAAACATCATGCTCTGTTGAGTCTTCAGACCTTTGAGAGCATTGTGATTCTGGATCTAAATATAATTCTAGTTGAGACCTACTTACAATTTTTTATATATTTTTTATGCATTTGTAACAAACTCTTTGGGTTAGCTCTAAAGAAGGTAATTTTTGTATCATGCACTCATTAACTTTTTGTAGGTTCTTCTTGTGACTGTGATGGCCTTTTTCATTGAATGGATTACGACACAATGCAGAAATTTTCAGCATTGTGCATAATTTACTAATAATACAGTTTGTATTATAGCTTTAAAAACTTAGTCACAAAATCTCTGAACTTATTAATACAAAACGTTAAGTTTGTTGTTTGCGGTAGAGGCCTAGGCCTATAACTAGTACTTATTGTGCACAGTTTAGAATAGGCCTACGAATTGCTACATGTAGCACATTCTTATCTCATTTGAACTAAAACAGATTTATGTCAAACAAAAGTCACACTTTGCATTGCAAGAATCACTAATAAAACTCACTGAAGAATATGAAACAATTTAATTAATTGCCACTTCATAAGACACTAAGTAATTTTTATAGGTCCCATAATGAAACTTGCAGCATTTGTAGTCAGTAAGTTGGTCTTTGTCATATATTTTTTCGGAATTTTAAAAGTACAGTTTTTCAAAAACCAGTATATGCAGTTTTTCAAAAAGTTTTTGAAAATTTAAATTTTTTTAAATGTGGTCATATTGCATATCATATTAAAGCCCAGAAAATTGTCTATTAGAACTCAACCTATAAAGAAATCAAAATTTTCTTGCGAGCGAAAAACCCCGAATGTTTGCCATTTTTGAAACTGTATAACCCAAAAACCGGAAGAGATAAAAATAAAATAAGAATTGCTCTGAATTAGTATTTACTACGACTACCGCCATACCAAATTTCAGACACATCTGAGGTCAGTTTGGGACATTGGTTGATGTGACATGGAATGGCTCTATCGTGAAAATTTCAACTTGATGGTATGTACCGTTTCCGAAATATAATATGGGGGTTGACATTACCAATCCTTTAGACCGCAGTGCGGGGGATAATTCGTGTATTTTGAACTAAAATTTTTAGCTAAGTTATTGTGAAGATTCCAACTTGATAGTATGTAACGTTTCCGAGATATGATATGGGGCTTGACGTTACCAATCCCATTAGACGACAGTGTGGGAAAAACTTCTTTTAGTGTTTTAAACTGAAATTATTAGGGAAATTTTCGTGAAAATTCCAACTTGTTAGTATGTACCGTTCTCGAGATATAACATCCTAGTTTTAAACTACGAATTATTAGGGAAAGTATCCTGAAAATTCCTACTTGATAGTATGTACGGCTACTGAGATATAATATGGGGCTTGATATTACCAACTCCTTTAGACGGGTGTGCGGGGAAAATTTTTTTATTATTTTAAGCTAGGAATTATTAGGAAAATAATTCCAACTTGATGATGCGAAGCGTTTCCGGGATATATGGGGTGGAGGGGGGGGGGATTGCTAACCCTTTAGATTATTATTGCGAAAATTCCAACTTGATAGCCTGTACCGCTACGGAGATGTAATATAGGGGTGAGTATTATCAACCCTTTGTCAATGCAGTGCAAGCTTAGATCAATATAGTTTGCTTATTAATTAAAATAACGTCCATTTCCACGTTTTAGTCCGCTTCTGTCTGATGAATAAATTTAATTTAAATGCGCGCCACTGATACTTCGTGCATCTTCGAAAATAAGCTACTCTTTTCACGCCGGTAGTTAACCAGAATATATACAAAGGTTATAGCTAGATAAATCGTATTTATTTGTTGTAACTTTCTGATTGTAAAGCAGAAACGAATTTCTAACGGTAGTAAAGACACTAACAAAGGAAATTTAAGAATTTTCTAAGAATATTACGATTGGCGAGGTCAAGGCCATATATTTAAATGATATTACCACATTTTCATTTGTTAAGCAGTAACGAAACTGAAAGGGCCGTAAGGAGCACTAATAAAGCAATACTATGACTGCGCATCATCCGATCGAATTGGTACAAAATAGGCACAACCCTTAAGAAGCGGATACTCATGAGTCACGAGGTACATTTCATACTCAGGGAGTGAATAATCTTGAATGAATGAATATTCTTATATCTGTATTTTGTATTAGGAATGATTAAATTGGAATTATCTATAAAAACGCAGTGTATACTTGTTGACCTAATCTGAATCGTGTGAAGCGCATCCACATAAAAGTTTCGAAGTTCTGATTGGAGCTTTCTTTTGAAGAGTTAATTAGCGTTTCCGAACTTGAGCCTGAAAGAAGAGTGTTAATTTCACATTTGATTTAAAGATGAAAAGTAGTATAGTAAGTTAATTAAATTAATACAAAATACCTAGTCAACGTTTTTAATGATATCCACAATTAATCCTTTCAGGCTATTGGTTACTTTCCAGAATTAATAACTTATGAAAAAATAACAAAACATCACCTTAAATAATGAAAATCATGGCCTACCCTTTACTAATGTTGAAATAATTAAGTGTTGTTATGTTTTAACTAAGATAATGAAATATCTTAAAAGTGGTTGGATTTAGGCATAGGGAATACTGATACCAAACGAATTGGCTTAAAAAAATACAGCGGAAATGTAATAAAATACAGGGTGTTCTATTTAAAGTAAGCAACTTATAAATGATTTAAATTGTGCATTTTGTGATCCCTATAACGTTTTTGTCTATTGGTTTGATCAGGCACGTTACGTTTGGTGGTAAAAACATTGTAAAGATTCAGTTCTTCCTCGGTCGGATGACTGGCTCGCATTATCTATGAGAAGAAGTGCTTTCTACAGCAAAATTTTGATTTTTCAAAAATGCCTTAACCTAGAATGAACAAACTTTGGGTAAAATCATTCTTCAAATAAAGGTCCTGTTATCCATGGGTTTTTTGATTGGGTGTAATGAATTGACTGAAACTTGTAATTTTTTAATGACCGGGGATTTTTAGCTAATAATAATAAGAGGCTTCAAGTTATGCACATCTGTTGCATCTGTCTCTCCGACTTTTTTCCTGGTGCTACCCTTTTTTGATGTGAAACTTACGTTTTAAGAAGACATATGCCGTATTTTTTCTTAAAACGTTACAGCCATCCAACACTGACTGTGAATTTATAATTCATATAACTGGTAGAATAAAATTGTTTTGCTTTCATTTTTTAAGTATTTCTCCCGAACTTGGGAGCTGCTTGTTATATTGTTTAAGGAACCAATTATGCAAGTTTGTTTCCATTGCAACATAATCAGATTTCAAAGTTTTTCTGTACCCTAATCCGCCTTCAGAGTATATTGTGGATTGGCGGATTACGTTTTTCTTTTACTTCAAAGCAGATATTATTGATTTTGCGACATTATTATTTTACGCCCAAAGTAGTTACTGCCATTTGCTTGTCAAGCTCGCCCAAAATCTTGTTTTTACACATCAACGTAAACTATTTCCCTCTCTTACTCATTTTCTCACATAAAAGACAGTAAATATGTACGTACTTCTCACGCGTCAAAATCTAATTTGTAACTGACGCTTGACACTCTTACGTACAACGCAGACATCTTCTAACCAATGACTATTAACCAAGAATAGACCTATTTGTTTACAATTGTATGTGTCCCAACATTACTGTAAACTGCCAGACATGGTTGTCCCCATAGTTGACATCTGATTCTGACGATTGTTTTGATTATTATTGCAGTGTTTTTTTCGAACCTTTAGATAAGTGCAACGTTATTATTTGTTGTTTTTTGTATACCTCAAGTTTTATAATGGTGAAACAGTGCGTAATATTTAAAAAATGGACTATTTCAATCGTAACCTAACATTTCATATTTTGTCTGCTTATTAACCTGAAGCTCAAATACTGTTTCACATTTTACGACAACTTTGTAATAAAAAAAAATACATGATAGTGTTGTTTTTAATTGTTTATTAGTCCCTCCAGAAATGTACGTCTATTTCGCTGCCAGAACGCGCCCCTGCCTTTTCCTCTTTGCCCTAACGTTATGTTGGAGCCAAACAATTCCCAATTCCTTATACAATGCTACGGAATGCTGGGTCTATGTTTAATAGTCATTGCTTCTAACAGACAAATAATGTCCCCGCCTCTATCGTACCGCAGATCACATCAACGAGTAGCGGAAAATCCCTGCAGTCCACATAATATGGTCATTAAAACAAGTAGTTTACATATTCCAGCCTTTCACATATAGTGGTGCTCACGTAACCGCTATGTATTCAGAATCGGATTTCAACCAGATAAATCATTGCTATAATTTTCAACTAATTTTAGGCCAATCGCTTAATATGGGATCGATTTTTTTTACAACCTCCTGTAAGCTAATTCCACCCCGATCATACATTGAATATATGAAATATACGGAACCAAACTAAGGCCTAAGGATAAAAATGGACTAGCAATCCCTAATGCGTTAATTCAACCCTCCCATATACCGAAAATATGAAATCGAATTCAAACCAGGCAAAAAAAATTTAAATTATATATTACATATAATTTTAAACTAATTTTAGACTAATAATTTAGCAGGCTTGATTTTGTTCTGTCAGCTCCCAATGTGGTAATTCCACTCCCTTCATGTATCGGTGATATCGAATATCTAGAATAGAAATGAAACTAAAGGGTGATCCACATTGAACTTTAGGATTTGCTTTCTGAATAAAAATCAAAATATTGGAAAATCCGAATGTTATTGCTATCAGTATAAAGTACAAACTCAGCAGTTAAGTATGAAATATATCAGCCAAATCTCCTCCACGGCTCCTTTGACACGATACCATTCTGTTAGGGAAGTTTTTCGTAACACTTTCGTATAAATGCAACTCTATTTCAGCAATTGCACCAAATATCCCCACAGAAAAAAGTCTAATGGAGTTAGATCGCAAGACCTCGGTGGCCAATCGATGTCACCCCCTCTGAGAGATAACATGACCAGGATATTTGGTTTGAAGTAAAGTGAGTGTTTCACGTGCTGTGTGAGATGTGGCTCCATCTTGTTGAAACCACATGTCACGCAAGATCGTTGGTTTGATTGAAAAAAAAGCCGTTTAGCATCTCTCGATAGTGTACACCATTGACAGTAACAGCATTGCCACCTTCGTCCTCAAAAAAGTATGGGTCAATGATTCCTCCAACCCATAGTGTACACCAGACAGTGCACTTTTTTGGATGTATTGGTTTTTCTTGAATAACATGGGAATTTTCACTGCCCCAGATGCGACCAATTGTGGCGATTTACAAAGCCATTTAAATGAAAATGGGCTTAATCGGACAATATGATTTTTTTACAAAAATCATCGTCAACTTCTGTGTTCTCTAAAACCCAGTTCTCAAATGTACGGCGTTTCTGGTGGTCCGTTTCTTTTAAGTTCTTGTGTCAAGTGAATTTTATACGACTTTAAATGCAGATCTTTTGATAAAATTCGGCGAGTAGTGCCGTATGAAAGAATCAATTGCTGCGAACGGTGATGACTTGACGTGGTTGGTTTTTCACGCATACTATCGCTTACGCGAGCAATATTTTCATCTGAACGACCTCTGCGTTGATATCGTGCCCTTGGTTTGTCAATAACCATACAACTTGTTTGAAACTTTTACACTAGATCGCCTGTTTTCATAATAAATTTATACGATATTTATGCGTTGCTGCACATTATGCGACGCCATAATGAATTTGCTATATGTTTCGATACCAACTGTATAAATGCAGACTCCCAACGTTCACACGACGCAAATGGCGCGCAATTCAAATCATAAAGTTCAATTTGGATCACCGTGTAGATACAAAGGTTAACTTTAATTTTATTCTTATTTTAGACTATTAATTTGAAATTTGAAAGAGTATGTCTTTCAACTCCAAATGTGTTAATTTAACCCTCTATATACCAAATATATAGAATATATAATAGAAATATATTCATTTAACGCATAAATGATTTTATCAATCCCTAATGGGTAATTTCATTCTCATTATATGGAATAAATGGAATC
The DNA here is from genome assembly GCA_036346205.1 of Vesta saturnalis. Taxonomy (NCBI): domain Eukaryota; kingdom Metazoa; phylum Arthropoda; class Insecta; order Coleoptera; family Lampyridae; genus Vesta; species Vesta saturnalis. The sequence continues at coordinate 1,394,403 of JARFJB010001586.1, forward strand.
GGATTTAAAGTGGATAAATAATTGCCATAATTTTTTGATAGAAACAACTTGTCTTAAATGAGTAGTCTAAAAAAATGGCAATGAGTTTTATCGTTTTTAATCCCATTCCGTATATCTATATTAATAAAAGACTTTGTCCTCACTCACTCACTCACTGACTGACTCACTCTTCACACATCAATCAACGTCCAGGTCAGACCGTTCGGCGTAGGAACTTCAACTTTGGGTAACATGCAGGGGTAGAAATTATGGGTTGAGAAAATAGGCTTTTTCATAAACCCGGGCAGTAGGAGATCTGAAAATCGGGGCATCAATTCTCATTTATAATCGAACGGGCCCATGTTTCATTGTCTTGAAATTTTACCTCAGGGTATGAATTGTTTAGAAGCCGTTAAACCTAGTAACATATTTCTTGACTTTTCCTTGAAATCATCCCCTAACGGGTAGGAACGGGAGAAATGAACAAGGAAGCAAAGTAAGTTTTCTGAACCAAGTATACGGTGTGGAGTATCACGAGGATGGATATTATGGAATTTACGGAAGGAAAGGGGAGGAAATAGGGTGATTAGGTTCCTTGAAACTTATAGAAAGAGCTTCTTAGAGATCTTGTTTAGAAGGCGTTTGAAAACCAATATCAGAGGGTGAGAATTGGGGGTTGAAATTCAACGTTCAGGTCAGACCGTTAGACCTAGAGAAGAGAGAAACGATTTAAGTTTTCTGAGCCAATGATATTCCATTCCGTTACGAAGCACGTGTATTTTGTTAGTTCGTAATATAGGAGGGTTAAATTAATACATTAAGTATTGAAACATAAAATCTATCGTGTTCCAAATAAATACTATAAAGTAAGTGCAAATTGGATTATGTACGCTTCGATGAAAGCTAGACCTTAACAGGTACCAACACTTCCATAGGATACGTATTTAAAGTAAAATTATTCACAAAAAAAAACTACTTTTATCAAAATTTGTGAATAACTATCCCTTAGTGTAAATCCCTATCCAATAAAAGTGTTATGTTTGTTAGGAGTCGGTTTTTTCTCAAGAGTACACTCCTATATGCACACGATATGTACAAAAATGTTGCCTCTGTACGTATTTATCCAGTTTCAATTCTATTCTACATATTCTATATAATCGACATATGAAATGGAGGAAAATCTTTGGGATTGATAGAAAAAAATGATTAGTATAAAATTCTGGCAATGAATTTTTCCGGTTTGAATCGTATACCGGGTGTAAATCAAATAGGGGCCAGCCCTGTAACTTTTGAACGGGTCGTTAGATTTTGTTCAAATTTTGATGGGTTGTATAGGATTTTTTTTACATAAAAAAACAATATGACCGACTTCCGGTTTCACCGGAAATGACAAAAGCAGAAAATTTAAATGGAACAACCTGTATATTTTTACATGTTTGGATTCTACAGCTTCAAATACATATAGTTCATCTGCCAAATGTCAACTCAAACGCCATTTTACTTTGTCATAGTCGGCTTCAGGAGCATGTTGTGTTAATAAAATTACTGCTTTTATTTAGGAACCAAGGAAATACTATGCATATAGTTTTACTAGTACTTGAAAAAGCTATTTAATGATGTAATATACAGAGTGGCCCAGGTATGTTTGTATTGGGAACTGAGTTTTAGTTAAAAAACCGTAATTTTTAAACTTGATCGTTAACAAACTTCACAAGAATTAATTATTAGGAAAAATAATATTGGCGGGGGGTATTGTACATCAATTATCTACAATTTAGATGACTTCATAATGATCTAAAATTAAAATGGCGTCTGAGTTGACATTTGACAGATGAACTGTATGTATTTGAAGCCCTAAAATCCAAATATGTAAAAATATACAGGGTGTTCCATTTAAGTTTTCAGCTTTTGCGTCATTTCTGGTGAAACCGGAAGTCGGCCATATTGTTTTTTTTATATAAAAAATCCCAAACTGGCACTAACATAACCCACCAAAATTTAAACAAAACCTAACGACCCGTTCAAAAGTTACAGGGGTGCCCCTTACTTGATTTACAGCCGGTATTCGTATATGAGAAGATTGCCCATTATAGGTTGAAAGAAATTCATTGCGTTTCAAATTGATATTCTAAAATAAGCTTGTTGGATGTTCATAAAAAGAATCGAATGTGTTAAATGATTAATCTCCTATTAGTGTCAAATTATCTCAATTTTTTTTCCGGTTCCATATATAGGGTATGAGGGAGTGTTGAATTAACTCATTAGGGATTGATAGAAAAAATATATTGTTTTTTAAATAAATAATATAAAATTATAGCAGTGAGTTTTTAATCTTATTCCATATATTCAGCGTATATGTACGAAAGATGCATAAATGGTCTAAAATAAGTTTAAAATTAAAACTACGTTTTTATCCGGTTTCAATTTGATTCACATATTCTATATAACGTGTATGAAAGGGTTGTAATTATCCATTTGGAGTTGATAGAAAAAATTGATAGCGTGTTAATGATTACCCTAACGTTAGTCTAAACTCTAAAGCTATGGCCAAGCGTTTTTGCGGTTTTCATTCGATTCTATGTTGATATATTGGATACATGATGGAGGTGGAATTAACTTATTGGGAATTGGTACAAAAATTTAAAATTATCCCAATGTTTTTGCCGCTTTCATATATTCGGTATACAGTGCGCTCAGAAAGTAACGGCTAAATTCATTATTTTCGAAATCGTTAATTTGTGGTCAAAATCCTGCGACACGTCGATTTTTTATTTTGATTCCGGACTTTATGCCGTGTCGCACATGTAGATGACTCTGCGCACTTTCCGGATATAACGTCGAAGCTCATATTTTTAAATGGCAACCCTGTATGTTCTTCGCGGAAATCGATTTAACTCTTTCTCCCGCGTTCAAAAATGCCCTATTTATTGGGATTATTTGAAACAGTATGCGCAATATTAATTATTAAATGGGGCATAATTCGAAAAGTGGTGCGGTGTGAGTCAAGAACGAAACTGGTGTGATTGAAATGTAGGCTTTTGTCAAAACAACAAGCAACTAGGTAACTCGATATGGACTTTATTTTTTATTATCAAGCGGCCGAAAACAGCATATTTATGTATCGTTATAGGTAGACTTGAAGTACGTATTTTTGTCACCAGAAGACAAAAATCCTTTCAAGTCTTATTTTATGTTTGTTTTCGTTCAGTTTATGTTTATTTTAATAAATGTTATGCACTGTTTAGTACCCAGTTTCTTAGTTTAACGCAAACATTGACAACACTAACACCGCATCACTTTTCGATTTATGCTACATTTAATAATTAATATCGCGCATACTGTAGGACATTTTTGAACTCAGAAGAAAGAGTTGCATCGATTTCCGCGAAGAACATACAGGGTTGCCATTTAAAAATATGAACTTTGACGTCATATCCGGAAAGTGCGCAGCGCCATCTACATGTGCGACACAGCATAAAGTCCGGAATCAAAATAAAAAATCGACGTGTCGCAGGATTTTAACCACAAATTAACTATTTATTCGTTACTTTCTGAGCGCACTGTATAGCAATATTGAATTAACCCTATAGGGTTTGATAGAAAAAATCTATTGTTTGAATGGTCTAGAATCAGTCTGAAATTAAGACTACGTTTTTATCCGAACTTAATCCGTTTCCCTATATTTCATATGTTCGAAATCTGATGAGAGTTGGTAGAAGAAATCAACTGTGTTAATTGATTAGTTTAAAATTGGTCTAAAAGTATAGCAATCAATTAGCCGGTGTAAATCCGATTCCATACATTCGATATAATGGGACTGAAACTAACTATTGGGGGTTGGTCAAAAGAAATCGCTTGTGTGTTAAGTGTTTTAATCACACTCCATACATTCGGTATATAGTAGGGTTACGTTAACATATTAGGGGTTGAAAGATAAACTAATAATATAATAATCTCTTTATTCACACATATTATACGTGATTACCATTAATTACATTTACCATGCAATAACAACTAAACTTAAATTTACATTAACAAGGCACTGCATGTGTAGCCCTGAGTTAAAGCGTTGCTGTAACAAAAAGCGTTATGTGTTCTTCACAGTAAGGAAGGGAAAAACGAAAAAGAATTGTTATTGGGCTTGATTAGATATGGTTTTAGATTTTTTTTTTGTTCCATTTTACTATACTTAATGTATTGTCCAAGTGTTCCTTTCTGTATATTATTAAACAACGGTTTAGTCATTTTAACATTTTTTAATGCGCTTGGTGTAAGACTTACAATTTTGGTATATACAGGGTATATTATTAATGGCACAAAATATTTACACCACATTCTATGTTGAAACACAAGTAAAAAACTAGTACCAATTTTGTGTTAACCCTCTGCTTATGCAGCTATTAACAATCCAACTTGGAAATTTATTTCGATACATAATCGATACATAATCCGAAGTAGAATAAATATATGGTGGAACACCACACGACCCTCTAACCTTCAAAGTGGAAACATTTTTTTTTGGGATAAATATGCAACCTTTTCAACATTGTAAAAAAAAAACAATAATCTATGTCAAGGAGACGTTTAAAACTTCATGTCTGAGAGAGGTTATAGACATCTAGATGATAACTTATAAAATTAATTTTAATTATAATTTTTTAGGGTAACTATGCAACCTCTTTTCTACGTTCATAACGAAAACAGGCCACATTGTAAAAACAAAAGGGAATCTATGTTAGAATGACGTTTAAAACTTCATGTTAGGTAGAGGTTAATATATACATCTTAACTTCCTAAGCCGCCCGCTTCTATAAGATATTAGTAATACAGTTTAACCATTTTGGTTCATATTTAATGAATTTATTTCATAATAATACATTATAATAGTTATTTATATATCAAGGGAGTTATGGGTATGTTAATTACCGAGGGCAATGGATTGCAATCCCGAGGGACTGTTAAGTTGCCCGAGGTTATTAACATACATAACTCCCGTGATAGATAAATAATTTTATTTCATACTAATACGTTAAAAATGAAATATGCAAATGAAATTTTTTAGTTATTAAAATTAAATGAACGTTGTCTTCAAAATTAAGTAGGCATGGTTACTATAGATATAAAAACTGACAAGTTTGCAAATATTTGTCAAAATAGATTAGAGTGATTAGAGGGCAGTTATAGATCTATAACTGCCTAGATACCAGTTCATAACTTCTCAAGGGAGTTATGGACCTGTTACGGTAACTAAGGGCTTATTTGCTTATAACGTATTAGTGTGAAATAAACAAATAAACCCTTAGTTACCGAAACTGTAAACATGTTCATAACTCCCTCTAATGTATTCCTAATGTATTAATGTAATTTGCAAACTTGTCAGTTGATATGTCCATGGTAACCATGCCTACTTAGTTTTTAAATAACGTTCGTTTAATTTTAATAACCAACAAAACTTCGTTTTCATATTTCATTTATAATGTATTAGTATGAAATAAAATTATTTATCACGTGAGTTATGTATGTTAATAACATCCTCATAACTCCCTTTATACATAAATAAGTATTTTAGACTTACCTTGCGTTATATTATGAAACTTTACAAAAACAGTTATGTAAAATTAAATTTTTTTTTAAAATACTTTTTCTTCTAAAATTAATCGTTATTCAGACATAAAAATTCTACCTTGCGAATTTTTTTATATACCATCTATGCCTATGACATTCCCCAAAGTACCAACCCGAACATAACTATAGCCCAATTTGCCGACGACACTGCTCTCTGGGCGACCAGTAGGGGCAGTGACGGGGCAAATAGACTAATAACGCAACAACTTTCCCACTTCTCTAACTGGGCCAACCGGTGGAGATTAACAATCAACGCAATAGATACTGTTTAGACACTCTAAATTATCCAACTTCGCTAGACAAACCTCCGACAACATCAACTTGACCCTACGCGGACAAAGACTACAACTAGAAGACACGATCATATCCCGTTGTCCCGAACCATACACTGGCAACCCGACGCTAGCAACGCTCTCTATAAGATACGCAACCGCACATCACTATTGAAAATGTTGCGAAGAAACGACAGAGGTTGTCACTCCAAAACCCTACAACACACATACAAAACTTACTTCCGACCATTACTCGACTACCGCGCTCCATTGTACGCAACTCCTAAAACCAACCAACTCCAATCCCTCGCCTCCTGCGAAAAAGGACAATACTACGCATCATACACAAACTACACCACAGACACCCTAACCAATTAACCATACAACACGCTAACATCCAAACCAGTAACCGACAGACTAATAACACAAATCCCATTCTCCAACAAACCCCGACTACCACGAAAAACCAAAACCAAATCTAAACATCTCCCTGTACTCCTACTATAACGAGTAGACAACCTACCTCGACAACACACTCCTTACATCCTAAGATAACACGTACCAACCCCCAAAGAGTAAACGATGACGACTACCGCAACGGAAACGGACAACTCTACCCATCCTATGATATAACCCATAACATACTAACCTTAAATATATAAAATATACATTTTTTCCTACAAAATCAAAAAGATCAATATTGTTACCACTTGCAATACATAAATAAAACACAACACAAACACATAAAACCCAGGGCTGCAGAGGGAGAGGATCCCTAAACTGCCCGAAGATCAAATATGGAAGGTAACCAAGAAGAAAGAAGAATCCCCGAATAAAGAAGCAAACGCTTTTAAAAAAAAGATATTCGGCGAATGCTACTGCCGCCACCTTATATGCGGAACGTTATTTAGACATCCTGATGGTAACCTTTTTCGACGGCTAGTTCAGCGCTGGAAAATTTGCACTTTTGGGGGTACCCGAAAAGGAAGAAAAGGTATTACACGAAGTGGAAAATGAATCCGAAGTATCCCCTCCGTTGTTCTAAGACTGAATATCAGCCATACCTCAGTTCATCGAGTAATAAGGGGGTATACATACTTACAACTTTCAAGGTGTCCATGGATTGCTTCCTGAAGACTCCGCGTCGAATGACACTTTGTAGATGCATCCTTCGGCAATAAGATACCAACCTAGAATTGATAGACAACATTTTATGGACGGACCAAGCAAGATTCACACGAAACGGGATGTTTAATATTCATAACAAACATCACTGGGCGGACCAAAAACCTAATCGTATTTTTCAAACTAATCTCCAAATTAGACTTAGTGTTGATATATGGGCTGCATTTATTGGAGAGAGACTTATAGGACCGCATATTTTGACGCACAGAACTTTGTTGGCTTGTTGAACGGTTATTTGCAAAACCTATAAGATGTGCCATTAGTTGTTAGAAGAGGCGTGCAGTTTCAATTAGATGGCGCCCCAGCTCATTGGGTGGTGGAAGCAAGAGCGTATTTGAATCTACAATTTCCTGGACGTTGGATTGGTCGTGGTGGTTCAGTTTTGTGGCCCGCAAGAAGTCCAGATTTAAATTGTTTAAATTCTTTCTTTTGGAGTACTTTGAAAGAGCTTGTTTATGCAGTTGAAATTGACTCACGAGAACAACTTATCCAACGGATCCGTATTGCCGCGGAATAGATAACAAATCGAACTATGTTTCAAAATTTGACAATTAAGATTATTAAAAGATGCCAGAAATATTTAGAAGCAGCAGGTCTCATTTCAACAAATGATATCTATTCAAATGAAACATACTTGGTTTAATTTCAAAAATGAGGATGGCCGCTATGAGCATTTACGCTGAAATAAACTCTTGGTACCTTTAATTAATGCTTAATTATTGTCGTTACTTAGGTAACGACTTTTCAGTAATAAGGGGTGAAGTGTGTAACTGCAATATGCTAAGACCAGGTTGCCAAGTTTTTTAACATATCTCAAGAATCAAGCCCAGAAGGAATTTTTGTCTTTCTTAATTTTAGCCTTGTATTTCACTGAAGAATTACACTAGGTGCTTCCTATACGCCGTCAATAATAGATCGTATGTAGAGCTGAATTTTGAAAAACCTGTTTGTTTTTATCAATCTCTTATATTCTTACCTGCGCTTTTTGTTGTTTATGTGAAGCGGTTAATCCTTATGAACGTTGTGCGTCGTTAATAAAAAAGTAAGTACTTAGGGGTGAAATACGTATGTGCACAAGTTTCGCCAAGATCAGCCATTATTTCTGGATGTGTGTTTGTGTGTGTGGATTAGGGTGGAGTGAAAAAATTTGTTTTTAGAAAATTAAAACGTAATAGTCCAAAAAGTTGCCCTTAGCCACGCTGAAAGCACCACATAAATTTCAATAAAATCGAAAAATTGCTTGAGGTGCCCCAAAGCCGTTACAAAATTAAACTTTTATTAAAATTCTGAATTTTTGTCAATTTTTACAATCTTAAACAATAATAGTAATTTAGTGGAATAGTGATTTTTATGCATGTATATAATTCACATAAAAAAATTGTTTTGGAAAAATAAAGTTTTAAGGTGACCCAAATCCATGAAAAATTATAATTTTTACGGAAATTAAAAAACTTTACACATTGTAATGATCAGAGGTAATTGTTTTACTTTTATAAAAAAAAAGTCTGATATAAATCATTATTTATTATTTATGTTTTAGTTACTTTTAAGCCTAAGAAACGTATAATAAAAGTAACAGAGTGTTTAGAATAAAGAGTAATTATTGTGCGGGATATACGTTTTTTGGCTAACTGTAAGTTGGTACACCTGCCGCCTGGCTTTGTTTTGTTGTGCGACTTTCAGCTAAGGTCTCACCGTTGTTGTCATCACATCATAAAGTAGTCTTTCTAGGTCATGTTTGTTTGTGTTGTTCAACCAATTAGTTAAGTTGAAGTTGTGTTAAATTATTAAGTTAGTGTAGTGCTGTTTATAAAATAAGTGATATTTATCTTATTAAAAATGGATAGGATAAAGATAAGAAATGTGACAGGATGTCCTATATTTGGTTTCCCTCAGGACTTGACACAAACATCTCTTCCAACGCACAAAGAGGTAATGCAATGTTATTTGTTTGAAAGGAATTAAATGAAGCAAGCTAATAGTAAAGAACCAACTGTTTGTGACATTTCTGAAAGATTAGCTGTTAAATTAGAAAACATATGGGGAAAAGCTTCACTTCCAATCGTTTCGCATAGGAGAATTGAGCAGCTAATATCATGAAAAATATAGATGTATTATGAAGCCATTCAAGGATCGTTATCAGGAAAGAGTAAAAAGATTTCAAGATCATTCTTTAAACTTATTTGATATTAGCAGCTGTAAATGTACAGACTTTGTTCATTGTAGTTGTGAAAAAATGCTAAGGTCTCACCGGCAGAGAGGGATTTTCTTATTGACCGAAGGAGTGAAAGACAACATTGGCTCAGTCGATGTAATTAAGAGGGAAGAACGTGTAATGAAAGAAAAAATGCGCTTAACCCGTAATGTTTCATGTAAAACGCCAACTGGCAGCAAATCATTTACTCGTGCATGTGAATTAATGGAAGCCAACTGTAATGAACAAGAAACAGACTTAAATAAAGAAGGGCAAAGACAATTAAATTGTACTGAACCACAACCTGGAAGTTCCTATTCTGATCCCAACAACAGTGACACAAGAGTTTGTGCTAAAAAATCACCCTGGCAGATGAGAATAAAACTTCCGTCCTTAGCCCTTGCATGTGACCGAATAGGTGTGTCAGGCCGATCTGCTGGAGTCATAAGAAGTCGTACAGTTTCAAGAACCATGTTTTGAAACTAAATACCAGTACAATCTTGAGTAAAACTATTTCTTTTTATTTTTGTTACTTTATATTTGCCTAATAAAGTAAGAATTTTTGCGTATTTTTTCTACACCAAAACCAATTCCTCAAAAAGATTTATACGGGAAAATTGTAATATTACTCAAATATTACATTTTGTAATGGTTTTGGTGCACCTCAAAGATTCATTTTACAAACTTGATTCTTTTACATAGCCTAAATATATCTTAAAAAACTTAGAAATTAGTATTCCATTGCACTGCTTTGAATATTTGATACCCTTTTAAGCGCACTGGTACACCTCGTCATTTTTATTGAAATTTAAGTGGTGGTTTCAGCTTGGCAAAAGGCAACTTTTTTTGACTATTACGTTTTAATTTTCAAAAAATAATTTTTTTCACTCCACCCTAGTGTGGATGTATGTTAGTATCCACGATAACTCCAGAACGAAAACACCTACGTACTTAAAATTTTGTATTTAAGCTTGTTTTTATTTTGCTTGGAGCTGATTTGATTTTTGGAAAAATCCAGAGGTGTAGAGGGGTTTTATTAGGGTCAGTTTTTTTATTTTTATCAAATATTTCTAAAACAGCTGCATATTTCAAAGACCTAGATCTTAAACATATTGATTAATTATGTTCTATGCAATTTTTTGATATGACGCGTAATTTAGCGGCAAAAAATTAGTAGGGTAAAATTTTTTCAATGTCTAAATAACGATTAATTTTATAAGAAAAAGCGTAGACATATTTTTTAAAGAAAATTTAATTTTACATAACTTTTCTTTATAAGTTTCTTAATATAACGTAAGGTAAGTCTAAAAACTAATTAAATATGAACGAAAATGGTTAAAAATGTATTATTGATATCTTATAGAAGCGAGCTTCTTTGGAATTTTTTTAATATTAGTCTTTATCTGACATGATGTTTTAAACGTCATTCTGACATAGATTATTGTTTTTGTTTTTATAATGTTGCCTGTTTTCGTTATGAACGTATAAAAAAGAGGTTGCATAGTTATCCTAAAAGATGAAATTTAAAATTATTTCATTTCTTTTAAGTTAGCATCTATATTAGGGTGGAGTGAAATAGGGCAAAACAAATTTTTTTTCGAATATCATTAACCCTGTATTACTAAACGTTGCTATGGATAAATACCTGCTGAAATATATAAATTTTTTTTTTTTTTCTTGTCATCTTCAGGTGGCGCAGAAGCCTTGAAATATGGAAAAAAACTGACATTTTCGAAATATTTAAATAAATAAAAGTAATATGTTTATCCACTTTACCTTTATTATTTGAATTAAAACTACAAAGAATTACAAGATTAAAACACGTTTTTATCATTTCAGCCTTCAGTCATATCATCTGCATGCGTGGTAGCTCGTTGAACTTCGGAGAAAAACTGAGATTTTGTGTTGAATGTTGGCCTTTCTTGTCTAGATTTTATTCTTGCTCGGATGCATCCATCACGTGCTGCACTTCCACAAACAGCCAAACTTGCATCAGTAATCAGTTTTATGACTTTCTCCACAGCCTGTGTGTGACAAGGAAGCTTTTCAATGCAAATATTTATATTTTTACTCATAATTTTGTCCCACATTTCACTCTCACTATATTTTGAAGTGAATGGCGGATCGAATATTTTTTCGGAACCAAAAACTCTCTTACTTTCTTTGCCTTAGTAGTTTTACGCGCTTTAAGTATTCGTCTAACTGCTAATTCTTTAATATGTTGCCTTTGGTCTTGCAGCATAGCCAATAAAATATTCTCAGAATGCGCGAAGAAAGAGTTCCTCTGTATTACTCCAAACGCAATTGTTTTCAGGTCATCCCTCAAATAAGAGCATCTTTTGTCATGGTCAGGATATGATCTGGACCGAATTTGCATGAGGGTTTCGTTTTTATGCTGAACCATGTTGGCGCGTACACTTTTATCACGAACGTAGCAAGCTCTACCAGACTTTCCGATGGGGATTTTGTGGCCACATATAGTCTCAATATTCTGATTGCACAGGTTAACCAGCGAGAGTGTGCCCGCTTTCCTGGTTGCCTGTTGGCCAAGTCAGTTGACACGCTACCTTGTGTAACAGCTAGACAAATTTGAAGGAGATATTTTTGATCAGTGCTTAAAATGGTCGCATCAATCTCAGGTAACACTGTCTCAATCTTCTCAAATTCCACCACAGGTAAGTCTTCACAGTGCTGTAACATCTTACCTGTGACTCCTGCGAACGTATTGGGCCCTGACGTACAGCCGTCCAAAGTGTTAAAGAGATGACGCAGTGGTAATTCGTTGGCATGCAACAAGCATATGAACCAATGTAAGGGTCGATTTAACTGCCTTTCTATTAATGCAATTACTCCATTCTTGGAGCCCGTGTTAACTGCAGTTCCGTCGCATCCAATAGCAACAATGGTCGATATATCCCCGAAGTTCAAATTTAGAAACTGCATTATGCTATTTTTTATATAATTAGCGGTTCCAGAAGAGGCGTGACGTGGGTAATGTACTGAGAATCTGGCCCGGAAACCAAAACAATATGTTCTTCTGTAATTGTTTTTCTGTGATACTTAACGCCACGTTTTTCTTGAACGATGGTCCTGTCTTTCCGGCCGTCAAAGTATAAGCCAGTAATTTTATTTTCAGGACTCATCAACCACGAACTCTGCAAATCTTTTCGGATTTTCTGGCGCTCTCGTCGTAATTTACTTCTATCAATTACTTTTGAAGAATCTCGCTTAGAAATCAAGCCAACGTCTTGAAGAGCTGCACTGGAATGATTGATGCTGATCTGTCGGAGACACCAGTCCTGTCACAAGCAGTGGCAAGGTTTTCTAGTCGATGCCTCCTTTGTTTTGCTTGTATTTTTGAAGTGGAGGGCGAGGGGGTATCCAATGAAAGTTTAGTATGAAAGTCTGGATCTTGTTTGCTGCCCGACAAACTATCGCTATCATCCGAGGCCTCTGCACCTGCTGCAGTTAATATAGTATGTGGTGAGGGGCTAAACGTTTGCTCAACAGACTGCTTTTGAAGAAATTTATTTTTCTTTTCCTGTCTTAATTGTCTGCACTGTAAAACTTTTGTTGTTTCTATATCTATAGTGCCGATATACATTTTGCGGCTTCCCCTTTGATTTTGCAAGAATTCTAGTTCATTTTTAGGTATTTTTATTGAGCATTTACAGAAATCGACACAAATACATTTGCACATAGCAATGTCTCAGTTTTATTTTTAGCTACTCGACATTTCTTCATTTTTTTGTATTTCTGATAGTAACTGATGTCTGCTTAAAATTTGTTGTCGAGATATGATTGGAATAGAGGCTTTATTCCACAATTTTATTAAATCGGTTGCAATTATTTCACATACCTCTTTCACATACGGATCTTTTCCATTAGATAGCCACAGCAAGTCATTTCTCACCCACAAATAACACTTTATTACAGCTTTATATGTAGGTAATACATTGTCTTTAAACTTTCAGGGCCACCAAATACGGGACACGTCGAATCCTTTCTTGTTTTAGGCATTTCGCTGAGTGATCAAAACGAAGTTCGTGCCATTATTTTAACAAATGTGCGTGCACTCCGCCCTAATGTGACTAATTGACTGACTGCAGTGAAGTGGAGGCAAGACAGTCTCAGAGGGGAGCGTGGGTGGGGGGGGAGTGTTTTCGATGTTAAACTAGAAAACCAGCGGTGCTTGCCTACATGCAATATCTGACAAAAAAATCACTTTGTTGCAAAACTTTGGGGTTAGTGCGCCACCTGAAGATAATGTTAGAATTTGATGGTATTTTGTATACGTTATAATGTACCACCAAGGCATTGATTGGTAACAGGGAATTTTTTCGAAAAAAAAAACTCACTCCACCCTAATCTATATGTCTATTAACCTCTGTCTGCCAGGAAGTTTTAAACGTCTCTTTGACATAGATTATTGTTTTTGCGTGTTTGCCTATTTTCGTAATGAACTTATTATAAAAGCCGTTGCATAATTATCCTAAAACAAATGTTATTAAAATTATTTAATTTCCATTTTGTAGATACCACCAGATATTTAGAAGTTTTGTAATTGGGCGAAGTGTTGTATGCGCTACCGATCCTTCGTAAGGGATCGTTATATTACAAATGAATTGTATAAGTCTAAAATTAACGCTACTTTTACCCGGTTTAGATTTACCCGGATTATAAATATTTGATATAACAGGTAAATAAAGAGGGTGGAATGAATCCATTGGGGGTTGATCGAAAAAATCGATTGTGTTAAATTAATAGTCTAAAGTTATGCCATTTTTTTGTCCGGTTTTAATCTGATTTCATATATTCGATATGTAGGAGGGTTGAATTAACTCGTTAGGGGTTCATGGAGAATATCTATCAGCTAGATAGTATATTACGTTTTTATCTGACCTTAATTAGGTGCCACATATTTGGTATATTCGATCTAGGATGGGGGTTAAATAAGTTCATTGGGAGTTGATTAAAAAAGTGGATCGTGTGTTAAGCTATTAGCCTAAAATTAGTTGAAAATTACGATTGAAATCCGATTCCATATATTCGATATGATAGGGGGTAGAATTGGGGTTGATCGAAAAAAATATGCGATATGCCAAACGGTTAGCCTAAAGTTAGTCGAACATTATGGTATAGTGTAAATTGTTAAAAAATTATTCGTCCATACGGTGGTAGTGTTAGCTCAAGTTACCGTTCCCAAATTTAATTTTGTTCTCGCACTTTATAAGAGCTGCTCCGAAATTTTATTTTTGTGGTCCAGAATTGTGTAATACTATGGTTCTAAGACGTGTTATTTTTGTCGGGGTGAGGGGCGGGGGGCTCACTTTATTGACGTAAATTCTTCCGCAAGGGAATTAAAGCTTTCGAAAGTTATTGGCAGAATTATTATCTTGCCCTAGTAAAAAAAAATGTCAATACCTAATGAGTCTTTTATTTTATACAATAATAAATTAAAAAAATCGCTCTCGTACTGTAAATACCGAAATTTAATGGTCTTTCAAAATTAGCATGATTTTATTACCACAAAAATAACTTATTTTAAAAGTTTTTCTGTATTCTATTTGCATAAATATATCTTAATACTTCAAAACTTTGAAAGTAGGTTTTTGAGATTAAGATTATTGTGCTTAAAGCGCGGTGGATGTACGGCAAGATATAAAGTTTCCCTTTCTTTAGATATACATCCAAGTAATCTTTTTTGTCGTAAACACTAAAATTTATGTCATGTCAATTTACGAGAAAACTCCTTTGAAAGTATTTATTAGTCTACATTAAAAATAATTATTACTTAACGATCTATCGTCAGCTCTCTTTTATTATACAAAGTTTAAAGTAAATTAATTATTATTACTACTATTGACATAAATATTTCTATTACACAAATTACGAGAAGTCAATGTACCATTTTTTAAATTCAAATAATAAGATTTGAATAGGTACCAATCAATTAATTGACCACCGAATTGACTAGTCAATTACTTTATTCAATTGGCCTATTTTTCATTTGGACAAATTATCATCCCTAATTCGCTATGGATGAACACGCGCTCAAATCCTGTTAAAATAAATTACTTTACTGAAACAGAAATAGAATTACCTCACTAATTGAAAATGAAGTTGTTTAATACATATTTTAGTAAGTTTTCGTTCACATCGATATTACGTTTCTTCACGTTATAGTAACATCTACTTTTGCAATTGACAATATCGATTCAATATTATAGTTTTATTAAAGAAACTATAACGGACAATTATAAAATGTATTGAGCAGTTCAATTTCTATGTGTGATTGCACGATTAAAGCTTGTTATGCTCTTTTAAAATTGTATTTTACAGCCAATTTTGTTATATCGTTACAGTTTCAAGTATTGTTTCTTTCTTTGCTCATAGTGCTGGAGGTAACACGAATAAAAACTTTATTTGCAGCCTTGCCTTTATTATTGTCTACGTTCTAAAGACAATTGGACCTTATTTATAAGAAGGGGACCAACTGCCAAAGTATAAAAATGGCAGGAAATTGATTCAAAGTTAAAACATTGTAGATACTGCCTTATTGAACATTTTAGTGGTATTTTTTATTTTATGGGTTAATGAGCATCATATTTAACTAATCTTTAAATAACAATAATGTAGAAGAAAAAAATCTATTTTTTTTTACAATTTTGGCATTTGGTTCCTTTTTGATTAATGTTTAAACAGTCAAAATTAGTTTTTCAGAACGAAACTATCAAACATAAAAAATTAAATTAAACAAGTTTTTAGTTTAGAAACTCATCTATTTTTCGTACTACAGAAAATTAAACAAAATAATATTTCAAAACAAAAAAAAATTTTGTTAAATATGTTAATAAATGTATTTATGCTTCTTCATTATTTGGCTCAAAATCGAGGTTTTCGCCAAAGCCATCTAAATCGTCGTCAAAATCAATGCCTTTCTTGTATAAATTTTTGGCATCTAGTGGAATAAATGGCATTAAAGACTTAATGTCCTGCAGCTTTTTGTTTGAA
Organism: Vesta saturnalis; assembly: GCA_036346205.1. Lineage (NCBI taxonomy): Eukaryota > Metazoa > Arthropoda > Insecta > Coleoptera > Lampyridae > Vesta > Vesta saturnalis. The sequence continues at coordinate 1,410,672 of JARFJB010001586.1, forward strand.
ATTTCTGTACCGTTGGGTCAAAGAATACTTAAATTGTTCTTAAAAGCCAGTGGAGCCTGTCTTTTTGGATTTTTCTGAAGCAATACTTCATGGAACTTGCCACTTTCATTATGAGTATATTTTAAGAAAATTGAAAATGGTTTGTCTTTTTCTAATTTTATTACTCTGGTTTTTAACCAGCTAATCTTGTTTTTGTTTATGTCCATTTTTCGGTTAGTAATTTCTTTTTCTAAATTTTCTACAGAGAAAAAATGTTCTGTGCTCATTTCTGTTATAATCAGTGGATTTTTTCGCCTGCAGTGTTTCATTATATTGAGGTAATCTTGCGTCGTATAAATTCTTTGATTCAATTTAATTGCCTTTTCTATGTCCAAAAAATCAGAATCATTTGGCAGATAGCTGTGGCCAGATATCAGGTACTTGCAATAGATAGTTTTTAAAGTAGAATGGCAGCTAAATATGTGCTTTAGCATTAAAACGATTTTAACGTTCCTATTTTGGCCACCACAGCTATCTATATTTTGTTGCAAAATAAGTTGTATAAATCTTTTTAGACATGACCCACCTCTTGTGCTCCTCTTCTGGCCTCTCCTTCTTTCCATATAAAACAGTACCCTTTATTGTATACCCTCATTATAGAGCCAGAGTTGGCGCTTGTAGAAAACAAGATTTGTAGGAATATTCGGCAAAGGCAAGGTTTTTTCTATATCGTATGTCAAAGTTTGAAGTTTTTCATTCCGTTTGGATACCTCAAAATCATTTTTGATTTTTTTCTTGCTATTTCAGCTGCTTCTAGGTGTAAATTTTGTACTAATTTTAGTTCCTCCCTGTCCTGTTCCAATACAGCATTTTGTATTTTGATGTTGTATGAATCACATAAACTGCATGTGTCTTTTATTCCTACGTAGATTAAAATTTTTATAAAAGATATTTTTATAGCTAGCAAAAGATACCTTAACAGCTTCGTTTTCACTCTTATACAAATCAAAAATTTTACGCTCTGTGATATCATAGTTCAAATACCTAGACTCAGTTTGCGATTTGTATGTGGGGAACTGCTTTATGTGAGTAATGATAGAAGCAACTACTTCTTCAGGAAGTTTATTTTTTCCGCCTTGTATCTCGCCTCTGGCATCTTTTATTTCTCCTTTCCTAAATTTGCACAAAGCAGTATTTATTCTTTTAGAACTTACTCTAAGTGTATTTATATAAAAATCTTTACAGACTGGAACAGTGTCCAGACAATAACTCCGTATGAAAGCTCTTTTGTCAGAAATCTTATTTCGTTTACGTTTTATAGGGGTTTCCTGAACTTTTGCAGCAATATAAGCTGTTTGTGCATCATAGTTAGCTAACTTGTAAAAGTTTTCAAAAATGTGCTTTCTTTTAGCTTCGCTAATTAAGTTGGCACAATTACGAGTACAGTTACATTGATAATCACTTAAGAATTGTTTTTCCGCGACAAGTTTTCCTTTTTCCGTATAATAGGGTCGGTTGGCGTATTGTAACTTCTTCTTTGTTTTGAAAGTTTGTCCCATAAATTTTTTTTTCTTCCTTTTTTAGGTCTTCCAATGTATTCGTTAATCTCATTTTCAACTACATTGCCTTCGTTTTCATTTAAATTGTTTTCATTGTCACTGTTAGATAGGCTGTTGCTATTTTTAGAAGTAATATCTTCACAGCTGCTATTCTCAGAACACAGACGATAATCCGAATCATCCTGTGTATGATCTTCAAGAACTCTAAGGTTATTTACTTCGATTTCATGCGAAGAATTAGATATTATTTCAGATGAGTGTAATACGTTGACCGGATAATCATTATTTTCGATAGCAAAATCAATTTGCATGTTTTCTATATCAAAATAATTGTCACTTTTTTCTGATTCAGCACAGAAGTTCTTATTAATCGTATTTTCGGAAGGTATATTTTCGAGTGGTACATTTGTCAAATTGGTAAGCGGTTGCTCCTACAAAAACCAAAATAAGGCCGTTAGTTGACATTTGAATATTAATTTATGGTTTTGACTATTATTTACATATTATGTTTGCAGCGACTAGTTGGATATGGAAACGACCGATAAATTTAATATTTAAAACAACACGTGAAAGAATGCAATGGCGACTTCCGAAACAAATTTCTTAATACCAAAAGTAAATTCAACTTATCAAAATATTTTTAGGGAGCGCGGATTTCTCCTTATCTTTAAGGTCCTTTAGTTTCATTTCCAGAATCTGTCTGCCTCGATTCATGTGGATTTCAATAAATAAGCACGAGCACGTTTTACACAATCTGTGTATCATCAAAACTTAACCTCAAATTAATAGTTTTTAACAAACCAGAGCATGAACGGAGCCAAGCGCCACAGTTCAACACAATGCATTTAGCTGAAAGGAACAAGGCGCCTGGTTCCCTTCAGTTTAACAATAAATGCTGTCTTCCCGGTATGGCGGTTAGTTCATCTGTATATTTTCAACGTAAATAAAGAGGTGGCGTGTGGATCTTTCCTGAATAACATTCAGTTGAACTACCTACGTCGCTTGGCACCATTATCTGTATTTTTATAAAAATGTCGGTTGGTCCCTTTCTGATAAACACGGTCCAATTGAGAGCGATTGCGTTGTTCGTGTATAAGTAAGGACATGAGCACGATTTTTCGCTACCGTCAAGCTTATAATAGTATTTTACATTATTAGCAAGGTAAATAGTTATTTATATGCCAAGGACGCAAAATGTTACTTTGTCGACCGAAAGGAAAATTAGCCGTTGATACCGTCAAAGACATGTTGCGTCCGTGGCGTACACAAAATTTTCTGTGCAACTGTTAAATAAATATGAATACTCACGTTATTTATGTGCACAATCAGCACCAAAATTCTATGTGTTACAATATGGGGCAGAATACATTTTTTACCTAGCAACGCGGATACGTCAAATTACAAAGAAAATTAATTATTAAATTGCATTTTGCAATTATTCGTTGAATTTGGTACAAAAGATTGAGGTTATGTACTCACATTTATTTGTATGCAAAGTTGTTGAAAAATCAGCACAAAGTGCCATCCATCACACTGCTATTAGTAATTCAGCGGAGAAAAACGTATTTTGCGTCCGCTGGCGATGGTAACGATTTTGCGGCCGCCGCGTGGAGTGTAAAATAACATTTTGCGGACGGTTGCAAACAAACATTTTTACTGACGAGCCTGAATTATCCTCGAGCCAGTAACGTAACAACTGTTACCTTGCTTATAATATAACATTTTAATTATTCATTCGTAAATTATTAAAAAAATGTAAATTTATGATATAAATTCATCTAAAATCACATTTCTAAATATATCGTCAGCCGTGGCTTCAAGTATTACTACGGCAACGGGTTACTAATTGTCAAATTACGGCCACACATACACATCTATTAATGACAATTGTCTTGTAAAAGTGATTTTACATAGTTGGAAGCTTAGATAGGTTAATGCACGTGTGTGAAGTTAGCAAGTTCCAATAGTTCCTTCTAAAGAGTTTTAGAAGTACTTTATAAAAAATAAAAAGAGTTTCGCTCATTAACGGTTCCAAATATTAATTTGAAACGTGGGGTGCTAACTTCACATCGAAAATCGAGATCCAGTAGTTTTGACTAGCTAAATTACTATATTTTGCAAAGTTCTAGAGTTCCTGATATGAAAAAAATTTTGTTGAAAATTTAAAAAAAAATTAAAAATTGTTTAATACATGCAATAGTTCCAATCAACGTTTGATACTCTTATTCATTCCTAGTTCTCTAAATTTAAAAAAAAAATTATAATCAAAAATGAAAAAGTCACAACCCTTCTAAATTTTAAAAAGTTGCATAATTAAAAAACAAACATACTTTTTTGTATAATTTCAAATAGTATAAATCAATTGTGATATGACTAAAATTCTGGTATTGTGTGCTAAAGATAAATTTTGCAACTTTGTTACTTTGTAAAACATTATCTAAACGAAGAAATTTTAAAAACTGCCAGTGGTTTAGGGTTCAAAAACTTTTCGTGTATTGGGGGTTATTTATTTACATATATGAGAAAACATTATGGCAGATAATTTGGCAGCGGTTTTGACACATTAAACATTTTATTTTTTTAAGTAAAAGAGCTGTAAGTTTTTCATTTTTGATTTTATTTTTTTTTTTAATTAGCGAAAGCTCTTAGGAATGAATAAAAGAACATCAAAAGTTGATTGGAACTACTGCATGTCAAAATAGAATTTTCAAAAAATTTTAATTGTTTCTTTAATTTAAAAAAAATTTTTTTTTCATATCAGGAACTCTAGAACTCTGCAGAGTATAGAAATTTAGCTAGTCAGAACTACTCGATCTCGATTTTCGATGTGAAGTTGGCACCCTATTTTTCAAATTAAAATTTTGAACCGTTAATGAGCGGAGTAAGTAACAAATAAACCAATTTACGTAGTATTGATTTTGTTTGATACATCAATGCCTTGCGTACGCGCCGCTGATCAGACTGAAGTGTTCTGAACGGAATCACATTAAGCTCAACCCAAATTTAGTGATAGTTTGTTGCTACTTTGTTACTGCAGACCAAATCTTGTTGGTCAAACCGTTTAACAGGAAATCGTTAAACTGTAAACCTTTACCAGAAAAAATATATAGATTATAAGAAATGCAAAAACAAGTACATCATAATTTTTGCTGTTTTGTTACTCTAAGGTAGCGTGAAGGCATTACTGCACACTAAGCATCATGCAGTCGCTAGACAACGTTTGTCATCATTTCAGAATTGAATAGTCCTGATTTAACATAATATATGACATTCGAATTTGTTGATCCTTTGCCTTCGCAGACCTCTTGCGCAAAGCTCTTCTCACGTCTCATGTAATTACTAGATAATATAGATAAGTTTCTTTAAGCTCTTAACATGGTTTAAGTAACTAACTAAGCTTATTACTTTTATGTTACAGCTCTTATTTCTTCGATACTGAAATGTTCTTTAGATAATATACTTTCGATACATTTCAAAGACCTAAATTACATCGCGCCGTTTTCGGTTTAAGTTAACTAAAAAAATTTCTTGTAGGTACTTATACGTTTCTCATACAATGTACTTTCTATACGAATCGTATATCAAATTTGTTGCTCTACTTCAATAATTAAAAACCGATTCTTTTGTCTTCGCAGACTCAATTAACACACCCTTATACGTTGTAAGTTAACTAATTGTTAACAAATTGTGAAGGGAAAGTATCGATTTTTGATGAGCAACAAATTAGGTCTTTGATATGTGTCAAAAGTAGGCCGCCAGAGAAACGTTTCAGTCGCTAAAACATCAGGACACTTTTTTTAGTTAACTTAAAACGTGTAATAGTTTGTCGCAGAAGGTGTGCAAATTTTTTTTGTTAACTTACAACGTATAAAAACGCGTCGCTGAGTCAGAGGAAAAGTATCAATGTGTAATTGAGTAGTTTGAACAACAATTCGATGTAACGAATCGAAAGTACTTCTCTAGGGAACATTTTAGTAGCGCGGCGAGTTAACCCACCAGAACAAAGTATATATTTTCAATTACTTAGGATGAGCAACAAGTTCGGTGTTTGATACGTATTGAAAGTGCACCGCATATGAGCTAGAGTCGCCACTCTGTGTTTGCTGTGTAGTTATACTTTTCAAATACTACCAATGTAGTGTTGTTGTAATTCTTCTTTCTGGAATGCCGGAGAATTAGCTAAACATTAAGCTGCCCCTCCCCATTTTGACTGCCCTTTCATGGGGGGAGGGGCACTAAATTTTTCAATTGGTGTAAATCTTTTTCGCGATGGTGAGGGGAAGGCAGCTTAATGTGGGTTGCGAACCGGATCTGACTATAAGCATCAACGCTATAGCGCAGAAAAGAAACTGAAGGTAACAAACACTATAAAGACAAATAAGTATGTGGTCACCTGTGACCAACTGAAGTGGATTTAAAGTTGTGATGCGGCTTGTCGAGAGCTTCCCAACACGTGGTCGCATGATGTATCTACGATCTGCTGTTTCGGAATTATGATATATCTTGCTCACACGAGGTTGGAAGGGATGAGAGTTGTAAAACCGTTACTTTCGTCGAGACCTTTGATTAGATCACCATAAAGGCATCCCTTTTTAACCCACCATCTCTCGCCCTATGAGAGATTCCCTCACAAGTGTACGATTGTTTACTCTAACAAGGTTGTTTTTACAGGTAGCGTATTGTATTTAGAGGCTGCTTGATAAAAGGTTTGTAAAATTTTGAAGGAGCTCTTTTGGTGTGAGAGAATCCCTCACTGTGCGGGTATCCGTGTTACTGTTTGTGTTGAGTGATTTGATAAGTGTTCTTATTTTTTCAAGTAATATATTCAGGTGTAAAAACTTTAATTCAATGTTCGTTATGCGTTTTTGTTCAATTTTTAAATTATTACTACTCACTTTTGATCATTTATTTACATTTGCTCATTAGTTAGGGCACGCTTTTTATTTTTTAAAAAATTTATTGTTTATTTATTGACCTAGTAAATAACTACGTAAATAATATAAATAATTCATACTTAGAATTTTAGCTTAATTTCTCAAAAAGAACCTTAAACTGGGCTACTGAGGGAATCCCTCACATGCGAGGGACGGTGTTGTAAAATTCCGCGCGAGTGACGGCGGTTTAAATATCCCTCCTTAACCCCCTCTTCCAATTTTACAGACCAATCTCACTTCATAAAATTCATTTACTGGGCATGCTTATGAACGTTTTCCTACCGAAATATTTGCATAAATAACGATTTTGACATCTCTGGTCAAAACCAATGTGGACATCGAAAATGCACATCAACGTATTGGATATCAGAGCATCACATTGTAAAATACGCTAAAAAACGCGTGTTTCTACGTAAAATTGTTTTCGAGTTATATACATTTGTACGCTTTTTTGGTCGGGATTAGTATTTAGTATCTAGCAATTTTTGGTCTGATTAAGCCGACTCGATATAAACCAACTTTTGGTGTATAATAAATGAATTGAAATTTGTTTAGGATTAGTATTTTGGGACAAGAAATCATCTCATTAATTTTGAGGACGCTCTGACTTGTTCTTGTTTTTTTTTTTAACTTATTTCCGAACAATTACACAATTTGATTTCAAATTTGGTCAGGATTAGTATTTTGAAATCATTCCACTAATTTTAGAGCCGTTTCGACCACACCTTGGGCCGAACTGTCGCTGTGTAGTGCAGGACCTGATTTTATGCCGTTAGTTTCTCACCATGTTTACGTACTGCACAATATCCCAGCTAATAAATTCCAGTGTTTTTCCTGCTAGTTTCTGTTTTTAGGACTATGAGCTTACATTCCCATTTCGATTTATACTGCGTGTCCTTTGACAAAATAACTACTATTCAGATTTATGTGAAGTATAAAAAAATGTGTGTAAGAATTATTTATGTTATAAAGTTTGTGCTACTGTGCAACATCAACGCTTATTATTATAAGTTTTTGTTATGAACGAATAAGTTCAAAGGTAAATATGTAATTAAAAATAATTAATAATAATTTTTAATTAAATATTTACCTTTGAACTTATTCGTTCATAACAAAAACTTATAATTTAATATTAGTCAAGTTGCTTTGGTATGCATGAATCCTTGCGATATTGCAAGGTCACATTCCATTAATATAAGTAATTTGATTGTAATCTCATTATATTTAGAATTGACATCAGTTCTACGTACATACAGATAAAATTTACATCGATTGGGGCTTGAACCTTGATGGCTCAGTTGGTTAGCGCGGTACTCTAGCAAAGTACAGGTTGTAGATTCAAATCCTACTCGAGGTAAACTTTTTATTTATCAACGCTTATTGTTTCATTTTGTAACACATTTTCATAGTACGTTAATTTAAAATCAATATTCGTAGAGATTTTCTGAAATTATGGTGGAACACATGATTTTATACAAAAAAAAAGCAGAATTACAGAAAAAATGTAAGACATGCTCTCGGCGCTTAGTGGAAAATTTTTAATAAGTGCTATTCACTTTTAAACAAAGTTTAAGTGTATTATATGGGGACCAGTACTGGGGTTTGGTCCGATTTTAACCAAGAAGAATAGTGTTCTTCCTCTGGCTGAGATATACAAATTTTAGAAATGTCAGTTGGATAGATTATCTCATTCTTTTTTTTTTTATGTTTAATACGACATGGCAAACGTAAGACAGTGACACTGAATGTTGTACTTATTTTTACGTGCATACATAGTTTCAAATTAGAAAGCGTTAATTTATACCAACGCATGTGTAGTTGTGATTAGTAGAGAAAGGCTTTAATGTGATTCCATAACGTCTTTCTGTCACCTATGAACGTCTTTATCTATCATAATTGGTTTTATATTGTTGGACCGCTAGAGAAAGTAATTTGTAAATTAGATTTTTATTGTGTACTTTTATTTTAAAAAGAGTAACAGTGATTCTCCCTTTGATTATAATAATTCGATACTGTCTTAATTATGCGAAAATATTGTACCTTGGTGCAAATGTGATTAATAATAAAAGCTAGAGGAATTGAATTTTGTTTTAGTGAGGAAAACACTAATAAAAATATTAAAAAGTTTTTTTTAATTTTTTCTATAAGTATGCAGGTACGTTTATTCGGTTTATTTTATGTAAGTACATGGGCTAATAATGAATTAATAACAATAATAAAATTAAATTAATGTTAAAAAATGAATATATGCATACATTAAATAAACATATAACTATTCATCATCTTCAGCATCACTGTCATCTGAATTTCCATTATTTATCGAAAATATTAATGATCCTAAGGTTAGATCTAGCACCTCTTCTAGTAACAAATTTTCGTGGTTACCACTCCGATATTATTTTTTCAGTATGCAATATTGTCTTTTTCCAAGTTTACTATTAAATTGATGCAACGACTCTTCCAACGTTTGGATTACTGCGATATCAGAATAGTCATCTTCACCTAACCACTGATTGTAATCAGATTTGCAAATACTCCAAATATGTATGTCTATAGGTATGAAGCAGTCATGTTTTCTAATTGTGTTATCCAATTCACATTACTATTCGTGCAAAGTTTAAAAGATGTATCTTCAAATCGGTTTTGGAAAATAGGATATGTTTTATTGTTAACCACTTTTGTAGTTCTTCTGTTTTTCCATTTTTTCACGTGAATGGTCAGCAGCGTTATCCATAATATTAAAAATAGCAGTTGAAGGTTTGATCTTTCAACCACCCTTCACAATTTGCCACATCCACCTTGTCGTGATAATCATAAGATTTTGAGTTTATGGCGAACATTAAGTTGCTATTGTTAATAAAACCAGTTTTTTAGTGTTTCTAATGTAACTGTTTCCTTCTCAGCAAATTTCGAATAAACTACATGTCGTATGTTGTAGACGGTCAGGTATATCGTCTGCTTTAAACTTCTGACGAGGTTTCTCGAGAGTTTTCGATAGTGGAGAGTTCCTTTCCTTGTTCTCTATTATCTTCTTTAATGAGAGCACACTGACATTTAACGCTTCCGCTGCTCGTCCTTGTGCTGCTTCAACAATATGCAACGGTTCAAAATTATCTTCCTCTCTCAAAAATATTGGCACAGGTTGAATATCACCTCGTTAAAACAAATTTTCTGAAATTTTAAATAAATTAAAAGCACAAAGTGTATATGTTACTAAATCTAAATTCAATTCTTTAGTTCATTAGGAATTAGATATACCTATTAATTGTATTCTAATTACATTATTGAAATCATATAAATCCTTTCTGTATTAACTAGATTTACGTTTACAGTTAGCAAGGATATTTTTTCATAATTAAGAATTAACTGAATTATTACAAAAGGAGATTCACTATTATTCTTTCCAAAATATAAGTTTACAATAAAGAACTAATTTCTTATATGTACTCGTATATAATAGAAAACCAATTACGATAGATACAGATGCCTATGAGGAACATGACGTTAATTATAATTACTAATTACCTATTTCATATCCACAATTGAAATCATGTTAAATTCTTTCTCTACTAGTTACTGTTACATATACGTTTGTATAAATTACCGAGTGTCACTGCCTTACTCTATTGTTCTTTCTTTTTAGCGCAGGTACCTCTATTTAAAACGCATATAATGTAAAACGTTCTTCTTAGTTCACCGTATGTGGTCATAATAGCTGAATACACACTTAGATTGTAACCCAAATGTCATGGGCCGAACGGCAAAGATGTATAACGTCACGAATAGTATAATAGAAGCGCTAGTCCGTTTTTGAAATTTATGTATGTTACCGACCATACCCATGAATTTCATGTTTGAAGAATCATCATTTATCAATAATTAATCCAATCTAATATACGAAATCTAGTATGCTTATGCTATTCTGGTTAGGGAATTAAAGGTCTAATAAAAGGTACCTACATAATTTTTTCACATTCTAATTAATTCACTTGGAGAAAAAAAGATTCTATTCACTACCAAGCATTTACTGCAATAAAAAAATCATGGTTATACTTATTTGTATCGATAAGGTGAATAAGTAAGAAACGACACTATACTTTGCACTGGATATACGATACCAAATTTGTTTTCCTTATAGGGAATCTATGAAACTGTAAGGCAGAAATCAAAAATCAACTCTTATTAAAGTGTTTTTTTTTAATTTCAAAAAATTAAACTTGTATTTTTTTATGAAAACGTAAACTTTCACGATTTAAACTCATAATTACAAATACTGATCTTTTTTGTGTTTTTTTAATCATTTATTTTAAGGTAAATTTACGTTTACACAGTTACAGTAATGGTCGTCAGTGGTCACGACAGATTAAAAAAATAATTAAGGTATCAAACAAACTTATAAGATATGAAAACGCGCTAACTATAAGTTTGTTTAACACTTCGATTAATTTTTAAATTTGTTATTACCACTGGCGACGATAAATGTAATCGTTATCGGATCTTAAGAATTACTAGAGGTGTTAAAACAAATTTATGAAATATGATAATAATGAAAACGCAAATATACGTAAGCCTGCTATTAATATAAATGCACGATCTAAAAAACCTAAAAGATAGGTATGTTAATTATGTGTAATAATCGTGAAAGTTTACATTTTCATATTAGTATTTGTAATTTTTTTTAATACGAATCATAATCGACGATGAGAGTTTTAAAAAATAGACTTAGTTTCTATGGAAACAAATAAAGTTTATAATGTTAATAGTATTTTTGATTGTTTGAATTTTACTTTGAGAATTGTTTAGTTTCGTAAATGCGTAATATATTTTGAGTTTTAAATTCTGAGTAGCTGTAGTGAGTAAGTATTTTCAATGGCTCGTTATTGTTACATTTTACTATTTTGAAGTTTTCAAATACATAATTTGAGTTATGGATGTTATGAAACTTTTTATATGTTCGCATTTTTGTGTTGCAAATAAAAATGCGAATATTTCAAAGAAACATTTTACCTAGTAGTAAGAAAGACGTCTATTTAGTGTTAATATATAACGTATTAGGTTCTTGCATGTATTTTGATCAGCGATATCTATTGGTGAAAATGCCAAGTATCAAGGGAAACAACTGTTAAACAACCTAACCTAACTGTTAAATTCGATGGTTTTGACATTTCTCTATATAAAATAACAGTTTCTATTTAGTATTATTGAGTTATTCAGTGTATAAAGACGCTAATCATGGAACGCTCAAAATTGCATTTTCAACATTCATTACTTTTGTTGTTTGATTTGAATAAATCTGCTGCCCAAGCCTATCAAACACTTTTAGAAACTTATGGTGATGCTGCTCCGTCATATTCCAATTGTCGGCTTTGGTTTCAACGCTTTAAAAGTGGTGATTTTGATGTCAATGATAAAGAACGGCCTGGAGGACCAAAAAAGTTCGAAGGCAATGAATTGCAAGACTTATTCGACGAAAATCCAGCTCAAACTCTCAAAGAACTTTCAGACAGCTTTGCAGTTGATGAATCAACTGTTTCCAGACGTTCACATACGTTGGAAAAGATCCAAAAGGAGGGCAAATGGCTACCACACGAATTGATTGAAAATGCCTTTTCGAGCAGTTTCAACGTCGCGGTTTCATTGCTTGCCAGGCAAAAAAAGAGTTTTCTGTGGTGTATTGTGACTTACGATGAAAAGTGGCTCTACTACGACAATCCCAAGCGCAAAAAGTCATATGTTAGTCCAGGAGATCCATCCACATCGACACCGAAGCCGAATATTAATGGCCATAAAGTCTTGCTGTACATATGGTGGGAGCAGCAAGGTGTAGTGTATTACGAGCTACTAAAACCGAATGAAACTGTTCCTGCAGATGTCTACCGGGATCAATTGAAAACGACGTTTCGTTGCAAAAAAGACGAGCAATTAACAGATGCAAAGTCATCCTCCTTGCATGACAACGCTCGGCCACACGTTGCCAGAGTTGTGAAGGATTCACACCAGACTTAGCGCCTTCTGATTACCACTTGTTCAGATCGATGCAGCATCGCTTGAGTGGCACACGGTTTCGAAATGCTGAAGAAGTGCGAAAATGGATCGCTGTCAAACCAGCATCGTTCAACAGGGTATCGCCATGTTGCCACAAAGATGGGAAAAAGTTGTAGAAAATATTTTGATTAATATATATTGTACCAATTTTTCTCAATAAATGTCTTTTTCAAGTAACAAAATTATCAGAATACATGCAAGCTCCTATTAAATGGTTCTCTTAATAATTTTGGGCCTTTTATAAAACCTCGGCCGAAGAGTTGTTTAACGGAATATCAAGAGGAATATACTTAAACGTGGTTGTGCAGGGACACTAAGTCCAAATGTATCTTCCAGGCAGCTACAAAGTGAGGTTGGTTTTGAGGCACCTACGCATAGAGAGTTCTATAAAATCAAAATTTTTTTTATGACAATATTACTAGGCCCACTATAAATTTTGAAATGTAAGAAAACAAAACGTATTTCAAAATAATTTACTTGAATTTAATACAAAGTAATTTTCATTAACTGCCCTCAAAATATTCTTCCTCGTTAATGTTTTTTTAAGTTAAAGAATAGCCAAAAGTCGCACATTAGGCGAATAAGGAGGATTTTCAATGAACTTTTTTGTTTTCAAAAAATCTACTGTTGCGCGAACAGTGTGGAACCATTGTCGTAGGTTAGCAAAAGATCTCTACTCGAAGAACGCTTAGCTGTAACTGTGCGTTGTTCTTCAAGCTTTATCTTTTCCAAATCCAGATTTCTAAAGAAAACAGCATACATTGAGCGCTGTATTTTGGAGTTGAGTAATCTTCCTATATCCACACGCGAAACTTCTTACGAGCTGGATCATCGTAAAATGGTTATGTATGTTTCATCTCCAGTTACGATTTTGGAAATAATCCTATGACCCCCTTTTTCCAGCATTTCCAGTGTTTCTCGACTAACACTGAAACTTTGTCAACGGAAAATGTTCTTATGTCCAATAAAACCGATTTTGTTCGTTTTTGGTAGGAAATCTTTTGATTGCAAAAGACACCTTTTGCTTCTAAAGAAAGTTTTTTTTTTAATATGGAACTTCATTTGGTTAGCTCCTCATTCAATTTGCATACTTTTTTGATCCCTTGTGAAATATCTGTAAAGTGAATGGTTTTATCATAAAAAAAGATTCAAAACTGTGCGCAAATTTCAATTAAGTTTGGACATTGTTGGAAATTCGGTTTATTAAGAAATGCCTTGCAACCGCCTTTGTCAGACGGTTGAAGTTAGTGAGAAATGAATGAACAACAAATGGTGCTCATAACCTATCTGGCTCCTTCTTAGAAAAAGAGGTGCTTTATTACAAAAAAACGTTGAAAACATTTGATGGGGGGAGCTCTTTCGTGCATGAACCCAATGTCTCGACGAATTACAGGAATAAATCTTCCAATAATTTGGAATGGAGCTCTTTCGTGCATGAACCCAATATCTCGACGAATTACAGGAATAATTCCAATAATTTGGAACATACATTCCACAAAAAAATTTAAGTAACTCCCCATTTAACGGTCTGGCATGACGAAAGGTCGTACGACGAAATGATCAATAAGCCCAAATGCTGATCTTAAATTTATGTTGGTAGTGTGTCGTCTTTGTAGCATAAGGATTTTGGTTAACATAAATATGTTTTGTAAATTTGTGATGCCAGACCTTGTAAATGTTGCTTCCTCAAGAAAATGTTGAACTCTTTGAGGCCTGACGAGTTTGTAAAAGTTCAGCAGTGCTTGGAATTGATTAGGTAAGATCTCCTGAACAGTTTGCATATGAAATGGATGTAAGAATTGTTCTTTTAGAACTGTATTAACAATATCTTTTGTAACTTCGCATTCAGGTCCCAAACGTCTATTGTTTAATTTTGGGTCTTCGTCGATTCTCCAATACGCGCTTTTCCATTTCTACCGTTCTTCTAACGCATTCACGTCCTCTTTCTAAATTTATTTTGAAAAACTACGATTTTGCTAAGACGTTCAATATTTACGAAATTTTGATGTTATCTTTATTTTCTTTCTTATTTTGATTGTTTGGGACCCGACGATTTGGAAATATTTCCCTATAAATTCTCAAACTTTCACGGCCGTTGCCCTCGCAAGAACCATATACTAGCAGCATATCAATCTGCTCAGTGAAGAGTAGTAGAGTAATCGAAATTTTTGAAGAATTCGCTTATTGACAATTATTTGCTGACACTTAAGGTGAATGATTGTTTTCAACGGTTTCTAGTCATTTCTTACTAAACCCAACAATAATAACATTCAAATTTAATTGAAATTTGGGTAGTTTTGAATTTTTTTATAACAAAACCGTTCATTTTACAGAAATTTCATAGGAGAAAATGTTTGCAAATGCATTGAGGAGCTCCACTAGTACTCGTGTTCACACATTCCCTATTTTCAAGAAAACTCTCTTTAGCATCAAAAGTTATCTATTGCAATCAAAAGCTTTCCTACCAAAAAACGATAAAAATCGATTAACGAGTTCTTGAGTTTTTTGAAAATACGAAATTTTGTCTGCAACTTGGAGCGATTTTCGCGGGATAACGAAGCAACTTTGGATACAGACAAAATAGCTTAAATTGGCCTGTTTTTAGCTTAAGATTGTCTGGTATTAAGGTGTACACGCAATTTGGAGGCACCCTGTATAGAACAGGCTATGAAAAGTTCTAGTACAAGTACTTCAAAAAATATTTCTAACAAGATGAAGCATCGGCTGCTAATGCAGCCGTAAACGTTCATTTTCTTAACGAATGCGTTGGTTGTAAATGACTGCCACAATCATATAGAATGGATTGTACAAGTGCTCCAGATCTAACTCTATTACATTTTTTGTGTATACTCTTAAAAGATACAATTTATACCAAACCGAACAATAATGGTTTCTTTCAAATATGTGACTTTAAGACTTTAATATCAAGGGTTATAACCCGAAAACAAAAAAATGATACCGATATGCGGTTTTCGGCATTCTGTATTTCATTAAAAAAAAAAGATCTCAAGAACTTGTCATTTGTTTTGTTTTCTATCTGTTATAGTTTCCGAGATTATATAATCCCTGTAAATTGCATTCCCGGTGACTTAACGTCGTAATGTCACAGTTCTCTCTGTATCTTACATAATTTTTGAGAACTCAACATGATTCAGGCATAAGAACATCTTGTGTTGGCTAAACAGAAATGATCACTCCTGTTTTCAGCACATTTCCGAATCTATCTTTAATACGAAAAAGGTAACCCAACACTGTGCAACGAAATTGGAGTACAGTATGTACATGAAAAACATTATACTGAAATAACATTTTACAGCAACACGTTTTATGCAAGATAGGGGTAATAATTTTTAGATTTATCTGACGTTTGAACTATGCACATCAATTCTAAATCATAAACATTCTGATAAATACGTTATCTAGTACATGAATGTGCTTGGAGACTTTGACCAGTTAGCGCTGGCCGGTTTGTGGAACATTTTATGTTGTTATTTTAGCAGAAAGTTTGAACTCACTGTATTCTATCAGAACCATTGCAATCAAGATGAGCTGGGTACATCGGAATGCAAAAATTACAATTAAAATGTACCAAAGAATTCCAAAGCATTATTGTTAATTTAATTGTTAGGATAGTACGAATTAGCATATAGAATTATTAAAGGTGAATAGTTTGTTGATCTTGTCGTGTATTATGTTATTTAAATCGTAATTTGAAGTCGACATATAAACCCAAATTATTTGCAATCTTAACAATACAAATACTAGTTACCTTCAATGGCCAGTGCTAACGCCGTATTTCCAAAGATCAAAAAGCATGACTTCCATCAACAGAGAACGTTACAAATACTAGGTTAAGATCTGAATTTATTAAGAAAATTGCTGTTAGAACTTGGTTAGATGGAAGGCTGTAACTCAGCAGCGTGTCATTACTATAAAACGGTAATTGGAATATATTTAAAGAAACTAAAAGTGAAAATTGCATAAAGAGTAGGGCTGAGTATAGATCCTTGCAGAATACCACTAGGAACTTGTGGGATTTTAGAAAGTTTGGAATGGATTTTAATCTTTTGTGAACGATTGTTGTGGGTGCGTGCGAGGTAAGGGGTGATAGGGGTAAATATGATTTTCTTTTCGCCACGATAACTCAAAAATTGACACGCAATTGTATTCAAACTTAATATAAGTATTTTTTGGGGGCAAATCTGCAAGAGGGGTAAATATGATTTTCTTTCGCCCGCAATAACTTCAAAAATTGCGATTGTTGCGCAAGTATTTATCACCTAAATATCTAGATCCCAGTGATTTTTGGTAGTGGTGGAGTTACACAGTAAGGAACAAGAGGGGTAGCTTTGATTTCTTTTTTTAACCGCAATAACTCTTAAACTGGAATAGCGGTTGCTTCCAAATTTTATATGAGTGTATTTAAGAGTTAAATATCTAGATATCAGCGAAATTTGGTGGAGATAGATGGTTTACAAATGAGCGTAAACGCATAAATGCAATAAATAAAACCCGTCTACTATGTTATATGACTGAACGTTTCCACATTATACAGGATGTTCCAACGAAAATCTGACCCCCCCCCCCTGAAACTCAGAAACCAAGAGTTTCTTCAAAATTAAAAAAAAACAGGTCAAATTTTATTGGGAAGGGGATGAATTTTCCTACAAAATTCATACCCAAAAATGCAACCCCCTACCGCCCCGCATTAACCCCCATTTTTATTAAATAGCAAGTGTGGTCGGGTGATACATCATTTGAAAGGTAATTTATTTCTATACACAACATTGTAATTTTTTTTTTAATTTATGAAATAACTTTGAAGATATTTTGGATTTAACTAACTTATTTGTTGAATATCAATAATAACACAATAACTTAAAATTACACCAAATTAACGAATTAAATGTTTGAAATTACCTCCGCTGACCTCCATACAATGATACAATCTACCTGCAAATCGTAATCACCCCGTCAATGGATTGAAAATACAATGTTTTTGTAAAAACATCACTTTTCGCTATGGTAGTTTTTTAAATACAAAAAGGTAATGAATCCTAATTAGCTTCTTAAGTGCCAATATCAAATTACATTTGATTTGCGAATTATCAACTACTGATTAATCAGACATATTATTGTGGCTAATCAGGATTCATTATCTTTTTGTGAGAAAGTTGTTCAAGTTGGGTTTTTTTTTTCTATTAATCATCCAGCGGAAAGCAACTGGAATACCCAAAAAATAACTTTAATTTAAAATATATTTATTCTAAATTATTCATCTTTTATCATGCGTCGATATGATATAACATACGAATTGTATAATACTAAACTATTGCACTTATATACGTTTGGTACCAACTTTGTTTTATTTATATTTATATAAATAAAAATAGGTGAACATTGGCTTTTGCTGCAAGTGCTAGAAAATGTTATAATGAAATCTTTCCGTTTTTCGAAGACTATTTGGAAAATTGCTTTTATCACTTGACATTCCCTTGTTTTACTTCTTTAAGTAATGTTCATATACTCCAGCAACAAAATATCACTTAGTAATACAAAGAAATCGTATTATTTGCAAATTCAACTAAACACAGAAAAATTTCCACTTCTTAAAAAACCATTTTAAAGTTTTAAAAAATAGTTAACATTTCCGGTTGACACTAATCACGTGATATATTCAAACCGATAGTTCTTTGATTATTCGGAAAAAAAGATAAACCGTACCTGGACTGCAAATGTAATGTGTTGAAATTGAATAAATGTAATTGCTAATTTTCTCGATCGTGGCAGAAGTGAGCATTTAACATTAAATTAATATTAATTGCCGTTTGTTCATTTTACTGTGAATATTGCAAAAGTTGAGGAAGAATTCAGATGTTCATAGATGACGTTTCCCAATGGAGGTGTGCCGAGAGACCATGGTCCGTGACGGAAATCCGGACAAAATTTATAGCTCGCTAAAAGTCGATGTCCAAAATAAGTGCTTGCGACACGTTATAAGATTTGCCAACCCGAAGCATCCAGCATAGTGTGTGGTTAACCAATGTACAGAAGACTCAAAAGTGTGCTAATAGGCTGGGGCATTCCGATAAGGTTGCTCTTGTAGCATACACCTGAAGTCAAGAACTTGTGTATCGGCTAATCCGAAGAAGGAGAATCCGAGATTAGAGGAGTCGAGTCTCCATTTAGTCAGTAAACGCCAACGTTAGTTTCCCTTATAACTTTTACAAAAAAAACTGCAAATTCTAGAGCTGATTTTATGCCGATTTAACGTAAATTACCGTAATACAAACGTACTTCTTAAGAGAGCTGAAGCTCTTGGAAGATGGCGCCCTAATATCGGGTTAATTCAAATATCTTCAAAATGGTTTCCCTTTAAATGATAGCGTTCTGTACATTTATTTAGTGTTGTATGCCCAATCGTATGGCGTGATAAGATTTTTTAGTTGTACTCATAAGCGGCTCGTTTGGGTGGGGCATTGGACATTGTTATTCATAAGTTTTTTGTTTTTCAAAATTTCTAAATTTTAACGTAAAATTTAAAAAATTTGGATTTTTTCATGAAAGAATGATGCTCTTGTCTGAAGTCGCTACGACGCACCGTTTTCGAAATAAATCGATTTGAACTTTTCTTGTGTTAATCATACTTTTTTTAAATTAACTAACGAATTCATTTACAAACGAGCCGCTTATGAGCACAACTAAAAAATCATAATCACGCCATACGATTGGGCATATTCCACTAAATAACTGTACAGAACACTATCATTTAAAGGGAAACCATTTTGAAGATATTTCAATTAAACCGATGTTAGGGTGCCATCTTCCAAGAGCTCCAGCTCTCTTAGGAAGTATTTTTATATTAAGGTAATTTACGTTAAATCGACATAAAATCAGCTCTAGAATCTGCAGTTTTCTTTTGTGAAAAGAGTATATATATATATATATATATATATATATATATATATATATATATATATATATTGGATTACACAGTGGCTCAGCGGTAAAGGTGTGGGTCTGACTTGTAAGTGAAAGGTACCAAAGTTCGAATCTGAAAGTAGTCAAGTTCTTGGGAAAAAATCATAACATATGAATTCGACTCAAGTGCGAAAACAGTCTTTCTCAGGATTAAGCCTGATTACGAAACGTCGCGCTGTAACAACAAAAACTGTGGAAA
Source organism: Vesta saturnalis (assembly GCA_036346205.1). Classification (NCBI taxonomy): domain Eukaryota; kingdom Metazoa; phylum Arthropoda; class Insecta; order Coleoptera; family Lampyridae; genus Vesta; species Vesta saturnalis. The sequence continues at coordinate 1,430,369 of JARFJB010001586.1, forward strand.
TAGGCCAATCAACTCAATTAACAAGACAATTTCTTTCATCAAATAAGAAAATTTTCCATATCCGAGAAGACAACTTAATGGATTTAATAAACCTAGACGACTTCAAATTGCTAAACTAATAAACAACACTTTTGGGCAGCACAAACAAACATTTTCTTGCCCTCTAAAAATTCGTAGATTACAGCGGCGCAGAAGGAAGTACCACAAACCTTGAACTATTATAAATAGGAAAGCATCCAGTACCCATCAAATAGCGCAATCAATCAATTCTAAACGGATGTAACAATTGATTATTAAATATGTATCACATTCACGTTTTTTTTTTACGATGATTTAGATGAGGATGAACAAATCTCCGAAATGCGTTGACCGATTTGCCCAAATTTTGTGCATGTATAATTTCAAACCATGTTGATAAACACATGTTTATAGCTTTAAGGCGTTGGTAATCATTTGGCGCTCAAAATCTTTACTTATACACAAAATTTGTTCCGAAAACGTCCAAATATATTGTTCCAATCAACAATATCCGCAAGTAAATTCTTTCAATGATATAATAGATTGTGCGAAATGGTGACGTCGTTTCCTAGAGTCGAGCAGTTAGTTTGATCTCATTTTGCGACGATTAGTCATGAGTGCCGGGCTATCAAATTTATATTTGAAATCCCCTCAAAAAATGCTCCCGGATGACACACGTATCAGATCAGACACAGATAAATTAGAAGTATAACCTAATAATTTGTTTGCAAAATGGTCATCGACGATTACTTTTAGGCACCGAGCTAGTTGGACTTGTGGTAACACAATCGATCCCCGTTTGTTCTCATACATATATAGTGGCATGATCACTGCGTATACGCACATCATGTGCGGCTGTTTAGGCGAATGCTGGACTAGTATCGCCACCCTCAGAACCTTAACTCCATTCCTTTTGATCATATCTTGACCGCACCCACCATTAAGTCCATCGCTGTTACTGAAGAAACCGGGGGGCTAAACACGTTACATGATATGTTTTACTAATTACAGCTTTCGCTACTTTGGGCGGTCAACCTAGGTGGTTTTGATTCACTAGTTATTATTTTCAAATTGATTTAATAAATTGAAATAAATACCTAGCTCCTTTAAAAACTAGCATTTTAAGGAACTAGTTTTATAAGAAGGGTTTTTATCGCACGAGTGTAAGATTAGTCCACGAACCGCCAAGCGGGAAGTTTTCTAATAGCCCAATGATGTAAAACGCCATCTTTCATATTGTTTTTTCTATTTTGCGTATTTGTATTACAAATTTGATTTCATGTCGATCAGATATATAAGTGCTGCTTTCTTGTATGTAGGTTGACATTACTGTAATTCGAAATGACAGATCCAAATTGGCGGCCGTATTTTGGTATTAGGTTAACATAACCGTAAAATTCGTTAGGCCGCTTTCTCAAATCGGTGTATAAAGTTTTTGGTCATCTTTTACCCAAAGCATGAATAACGCCTTACGAGAAAAAACATCGTTTTTCCAACGAAATTGCTACATACATAAAGTTTTTGGCCATTTGACTCCAAATGATTGAAACACCGTATAAGCATGACATTTAGTTCTTGTTCACCGAAACAATGCTTTTGACCGTTTTCTCGATGAAATTGATTAATAGTTTTTAGCCATCTTGTGCCATCAAATTTAGTTCTACCCGAGGTGATGCGTTTGGAAGTTTAAACAAATTGGTGTATAAATCAAGTGTTTGGGAATCTTTGTCACCAAATGACGACCAAGTCCGTTAACTCGAATTTATTTTTGTCCCATAATTTTGACCTGGGCACCGGTTTCGAATTATATTCTATATTGAACAACTACAAGAAATAGGGCAATGCATTCTGAAGATCTGTTTGCTCTTTATCACTACCACTTTTATAATGTAATAACGGTAACGAATTTTTATTATATGCACTAGGTGACGTTAAATAAACTCCATGAAATGACTTGCAATATTTTTATTGCTAAAAAATAATAATAAACAAATGGGACGAATATGTCCCATTGAGATTTTATAACGGGACTCATATATGCCCCACTGGTACATAAGCTATCATACCTAAATAAACTTTGTGTGATAACGTGTAAAATAATCCCTAATAACGGTATATTGCATGCAGTGCATATAGTTTTTGTTCGTGTCTCTTTTTTGTGTAGACATCTACGAGGTGTAGCCCCTTCCGTGGTCCCCCATATTGAGTTTCGTTTTTGAGGTTTTAGATGGTCGCCCATACTGTCGTTTTTTGACAATTTTTGTATTTGCTCGTCCATAAGCTATTAATTGAACTAAAAAATCCAAAAAATCCGAATGTTTGTGTTTCAATTCCTTGAAAATTATCTACGAGTTCAGCGTTGATCATTAGCAAACGATAAAAAACTTTTTTCCGCCACTTCTTTGATTTTCTGGCCATGTCATAATAGCCTATTTCTGACAACCTCTCCGATATCATTCGAATAGCAGTTACTCAGTACTGCAACTTCTTTGTATCTTTCCACAGCACTGCAACAGTTCCAAATGGATTTTGAGCAAATTGAGATTGGCCTTTTGTTCTTTTTCGTGTTTCAAATTTCGGCATTCCTTTTCGGTTCAACATTGCTATGCCAACAGATGGATACCCGGTCGAATTCATTAAATTAACATTTGTGAACAACCTGTCATAGCATAATGCTACATTAGGATCTCTAATAGTGGTGCATAATTTTTTTATAACCCTTTCTCCTAAAGTGTCATCCTGCTTTCGGGTGTCTTCTTTTTCACAATATATATTAAAATCATATATCGGGTGGGCCTTAACTGTGTTGGCGTTTTGTTTCGTCTATAAATTAAAAACCTGCAGAGGTACGCAGGCACGGAGGGTGTCTTTAGAGGCATCATTTCGTGGAATTGTTAGTTGCCATGGATCCGTTCTCGGAAGCGCAACGTGTATTTTGTGTTCGCTCGTATTATGCAAACAATAATTCTGTGACGATTGCTAAACGAATGTACCACGCTCACTTCGGTTTGGGAAACATCAGTGAAGCGCCAAGCGCAAATTTTATTCGAAAATGGATTAAAAAATGTTTGAAGAAACCGGGTCTACAGTAAGAAGCATTAATACGGGCCGCCCAAAGTCAGTGAGGCCGACGGAGAATATTCGACGTGTTAGTGAATCGATTAGAGAAAATCCACGACAATCGACTCGCAAAGTTTTAAACATCAAGAGGACCACTTTACGAAGGATTTTGCACCGCGATTTGCATTTAAAAGCGTATAAAATTCAGTTGACGCAAGAATTGAAGTCTGATGACGCTAATCTTCGACTCAATTTTCCCAATGTTATGCTGGAACGTTTTAACAATTTTTCAAACATAATTTTTACTGATGAGGCCAACTTTCATGTCAACGGCCATGTTAATAAACAAATTGTCGGTTTTGGTCCGAGGCCCTAAGGTTGTTGTGTGGACTGCAATATCAGCCAGGGGAATAATCGGACCATACTTCTTTGAAAATCAAAGAGGAGTTGCTGTTATAGTGAGAGCTGAGAACTATTGTCAGATGCTGGAAGAGTTCGGTCCCAGCTCTTCAAGAATTTCAAGGCTACAATTCCAGGGCCTGGTTGCAGCAGGATGGAGCCACTTGCCATACTGCCATAGCCTCCATAGACTTGTTAAAAGAGATGTTTCCGGGAAAACTCATCTCACGAAGAGGAGACATTCAATGGCCCCCCAAGGAGTCCAGATCCCACTCCGACTGATTATTTTTTGTGGGGATACCTAAAATCAAGACTGTATGAAGATAATAATAAATAACAGTAGAGCAATTAAAAGAAAACATTGTGCGGGAAATCAACGCTATTCCTAGAGCAGAAAAGCTGCGCGCCCGACTTCAGTCAACAAGCTGCAGACGGTCACTTAGATAACACAATCCATCTCCTTTGTCAGGAACGTTGAAATACATTGTTGAAGAAATTAATTGAAAACGGTTTCTTGAAATGACCTTTTTATATTGCAGAATTTCAAAGAGGTGGATTATGCGACCTGTAATGATCAAAACATCCAATGGCTATCATTATTTCATATTGGTCACAGTAAACTATATTTTCTGAGCGACGTTTCAATTTTAGTTTTTTCAATCATTGGTTAGTTTGTTGTGGTATCCAAATAAACAAACTTTTCGGAAATATTTAAAGCATACGTCTAATTCAGAAGCTTGCCTGTCTACACTTAACAAAATAACTGGTACAATTTCCTGTGGAATTGTCTTACGTGGTACAAAAAGGGCATTTGCAGGCTTCCATGTATTTATTATGTTTTGTTGGCTTTCTTGTTTGTTATTCGCTCCGTTTTCTTTTTTATTTTCTTCTCCATTCTCTTCGTCTTCTGTTTGGTTATCTGAGATTTCAGAGTCACTTTCAGGTCCACTAGATTCGGTTAAATTTTGTGCAATTATTTTAGATTGTACTGGCCTATCTCTACTACCTTGGGAAGTCCCTTCTCCAGTTTCCGACTCAGAACTGTTTTCCTCCATGTATTCTGAACCACTATCCACAAAAGGTTCGCTATCATCGGGTTCAAATTTTGATACTAAATTAGCCATAGAGGTTTTTCGCATACTTTCATCTTCGTGAAATGTGCACAACGAAAGTTAATTAATAAGATAATAAGTTGCTTAAATTTAGACTATGTAATTTAGCTGCTGCTACTATTCTTCTAAACATAACTTCTGTTCCGGCATGTTTTTTAGGAAACATGCGGTTTCTTGTTTTGATGCCTGCAAAGTTGGTAACTTTTCCTTTCTTTACGGGCGCCCATAAGCTTTTGCAACGAGTAACTAGGACGTTTTCAACAAATTGCTCACACTTGTTTTAGCAGTGTCGATGAAATCTACTATAGACGACAATCTTTATGCACTGCCCACTGAACCTAAATTAACGCACTTACGCAAAATACCGCTTCAGCCGCGCGGCGCTTCGTGATGAGCTTACGCGCATTCCAAAGCTCTTGAATAAAAATTCATATTTCTGTAACTATTGAAGGTAACGACCTAATTCTTTTTTTTTAATTTCTACGTTTTCTGGCTACATTTGACTCGATATATATGTATAGATATTTTGAATAATTCACATAGCTCGCCGCAGGGTCAAGTTTTGGATGCACGATTTTGATATTTTTATTTTTGTAACTTTATTTTAAAGAAACTATGAGTTTTCAAAATTCCTGAATTACTGTTAGAAGCGCTCATATTTCAGGTATCGGTATGCAAAAAAATCAGAATTTTGGAATAAACACTTATATTGTTACAACGGTTAATGTTAAGAAAAACGTAGATTTCCTAACTCGGCCTCAGTCACGTTTAACGGTCATTTGCAAAGTTCGGTCCTACTAAAAAAAGTTGTACATTTCAATTTCCTGCGCTCTCTACAAAATATCACCGGTAAGTAAATTTATCGAAATATTTATGACTCAAAAGTAATATAAAAAAAATGCCAGTAAAATACTCTTAACTAGACACATTAGACGTAATGTAGGTGAGCTGGATAAAATAATATCACTGCAAAACAACTGTAACTATTGAAACACTCTAAATCACGTTGTACGTGTTAAAACAAACGAAAGTAGAGGTAATAATAACCTAACCTTATTCTAGCGACAAATTAAAATTTCTTAACGCAGAAGTGTTTGAAATACCATTGGGACAAATTATATAGAAGATCTTTAGTTATCGAAGCCCACTAGTAATTTTTAGACATCTTTCGGGACATACACAGGGTGGAACCTCTAAGTGGAATAAATTCTGCAATTCAAAGGGGTGAAGTCCCCTAACTTTTTTTTTCAAATGTAAGGGTAGGTCAAGTGATACACCGTGAGGAATACAACGCAGTATTTATTTTCTCGGGTAATTTGAAAAATAAAGTAAAAAAAACCTAAATGAACAACTTTCTCTGCCTCAACGGTATTAAATTTCGAAAATGATTGAAATGTCGGTAGGTAAAAATGTACCGTAGTGATAACATGCATTTATTATCGCAACAAGTCTGATCTTATCATTGAAGGAAAAAATCTTTATCTTCCGTGTTTCTTACACTCACTAAATGCTTTTTAATTTCGACAATGCTTGAATGGTCGGTAGATAAAAGTGTGCCGTATTGCTAATGTACATTTATTTTCTCAGCAAGCTAGGTCTTATCGTTGATGAAAAACGCTCGTAATCTTCTGTGTTTTAGTCTCGATTTTAGTTATCTGCTTGAATTGTTAGCGTCCACATTTGTAAATTATTATATTGTCTGTTCCTTACATTTTTCTTTGCTCGTTTATTTAAGTAAATAATTCATCTAGTGTAGTTTTCACATCTTCACATCGTAGTAAATTATTTAGCATGGCTTATTTAACGGAAGCCCTTCGCATTGATATATTAATGATGTTCGAATATGGTGACCGAAGTCGCACTCAAGCGGAGGTAGCTGAATTATTTCAAGCAACCCGATTTACCGCGGCTTTCTCAAGGCACAATTAGTATAATAGAAAGGCGCTATAGAGAATTGAGTCATGTCAGGAATCTGCCAAGACAAAGAAGAGAGGCAGTTGACGAAAATAAAAAAACATCATTTCGGCAAGGCAATTAGCGCGCGATAATGAACTGTTTTAAAAGTTTTAAAAACTGCAAAGTTGCAGCAAATGCTACAAGAATTGACTGATGAAGATCCAGACCGACGAATTGAGTTTTGTGAACGAATGATGGACTTCATTGACCATGGTCACATACAGTTGAAATGGATTCTCTTTTCGAATGAATGTACTTTCTCCTTGCATGGTGAAGTGAATCATCACAATTGTCGTTATTGGCCTGACCACAACCCCCATTCGATGCGCGAATCATCCACAAAAATTAGACGTATGGGCCATTTTTTTCTGAATGGTAATCTTGGTGGCCAGTTATATCTTTCTATGCTCACGGATGACCTTCTCCCAAATTTAAGGGGCCTATTTCCAAATAACAATCCATATGACTTGGATGAGAGAATTTGGTTTTAGCAAGATGGCGCTCCACCGCACTATGCATTGCCAGTACGGAACTAGTTAAATCAAATTTTTCCAAATAGATGGATAGGTTGAAGAGGTGCACTAAAATGGCCACCACGATGACTTTTTTATGGGGATATTTGAAGAGGAAGGTTTGCGCTACATTACCGACCGACCTTCAAGATCCAAGGGACAGAATTACTGCAGAAATAAGAAATATTCCACAATTTCACATATTTCAAAACGTGAGAAATGATTTTTATCACCAATTGGGTCTTTGTCAAGAAACAAGTGGACACCATTTTGAACATCTTTAAAGTTATGAGTGTACCCCATAAGAAAAATTTTTTTTGCGAAGAGGTCGTTAAATCGTAGCTTAGTTTAAGAAAGTTCTCAAATGATTTTGATTTTTTTGTTCAACAAAATAATGTTTAAATAAATACTGCGTTGTATTCCTGTTAATACAAGCTTTCACACGGTGCATCCTTGACCTACTCTTACATTTGAAAAAAATTTAGGGGTGGCTTCACCCCCGGGGGTGGATATATGGAGAAACTGGAACCCCCAGATTGAGGGCTGGGAACAATTATAAAGAATGCCTATCATGATTTTTCTCTCGAACTTCACGTCTTTGAGTTACAAAATTTATTCCACTTAGAGTATCCACCCTGTATATTCCATTGGTACTGAAAGGGTTAAATACCATATGTAATTTTTATCGATTATCACAAATCTCCGATATAGCTTACTATTTTGTAAAGACACTGACCATTATTTGTTATATTTTGGTTTTGTGGTGTCGAAAATTGAATTTTCGTTCACATTATATTAATGTATGGTGTCGTCGAAGCATACTGAAATAAGTAGAAACCGCATGGTTCCTGTTACTTTATTGTTACTATTATTTTAATGAAATACCTACGTGACGGTAAATTCGTAAGTAAAAATCCACTGATTTTTGGTTAATTAGACGCGTTAAATATGATAATTTGCATGTAAATTTTTGTAACACTTGTACAATGCTGTAATTGTGCTTGGTATTGGAAACAATAGATGGCAATTAAAATATTTAAAATATTCTTGACAAATTTCAACTCAGAAATAGAAATAAAAAATTACCAGTTTCATATTTTAGTATAAACGTGCCTTTTATTATAATTTTTTTTGTATATCATTTCATAATTAAACGATTAGTCACTTTATGTGAAGAATTTTTCTCGGTATGTTTACGTCACATTTACATAACTTTGCCATCTAGGAAAAAATTTGGCCGTTACATGTTTAAGATTTTCAAGACCATTTTAAGTAAAATACGTAAAAGAAAACGTGGTTACTGAATGAATATGAGTTTCATCATCTATACCTATTCCATCTTATAAGAGTACAGCAAGCGCTAACTGTTTTGCTTTGATGTGCAAGGTTGCTTGAGAATTAATTGCTACCCATTTATGTAACGCTCTATATAAGTATTATTACAATGCATTTTATTTAGATAATGAAATAAACGTGGTTTCTATTACATTGTTTCCGGATTAGCGGTTTGTGACCCTGCATTTATCTGTTATTTTTGTTTTCTGTTTTGCGTTTTATGTTGGCAAGACTTAAACCTTTATTGTAACATGAGAAGGAATCTCGTTTAACTACAGTAACCAGGTTTTAAACATGAGAAAAAAGGGAGACACCAACCCTTATATTATTCTCCATATGGATCATATTCATGTATAATTATGTTGATGATTAGACCCCTACTCGTATACAGTTACAGTTCATTCTCCTTTTACAATGCTTTTATGCCGGAGTTTTACGATCTTTACTTGTAAGTAACGACAAATCTCCGTAAGTTAGGAAAGAATAGGTTAAATATACGCCTACGAAGAATTAAAAGAGATGAAGGACTGTTTGTTACGTTTACTACTCCATACATTTTTCTGTGTATAACATCTGCCTTTTCTAACCAACCAAGTCTTTGCTTTGGCAATTATATGCATTCTTGGGTTCTTAATCGTTTTTTATATTTCATCATTTTTTAATAGTTTATTTTGTAGTTTTATTAGTTAGTTCATTGACTTACTAACCTCAGATTGGGAATGGTTGAACCGTAAAATAATGGATAACGTAGCAAATAACTGGTTTAAACGGGCCTTGATTACATAAGTACGGATATATCGGTAGTTGATAGTTTATAAATATATTAGTCATTATTATTTATTAATGGGTGATGCACACTTGCTGCAAGTTTTCTATTTTGTCTGCTAACATCTTAGGTTCATTCAGTTTGAGTTGTGTATTCAGAAACGGTTTAGTATAGCAACAATCATGTATGAATGTCTGTCTCTTGTTTTCCCTAACTTCGTTTATTGTAAATGAGGGTTTAAGTAGCCTTAGTTAATGTATCGTCAACGTAGTTTTCCTGTGCACTGTTCGTTCATCAGGAACCCTTAATTGCTCTCTATTTTAGGTAATTTAACATTCTCATTTTTGTCTTAAATTTTATCATCTAAATAGATTATCGAATAAGGAATCTTGATTGTTTTATTTTAATTAATTAATTAACAAGATAATTTCTGAAGAAGATTGTAGAGAGTTGCAGTACACATTGGTTGTGTTACGAACGGAGCTTTGTACTTCCTTCCAAACTGCTTACGGTTTTAAATTTTGTCATACAAAACCGAATATCCAATTGGCATTGCAATTACTCCGCTTCTACACCAATTTAAAAACCCAATTCTAAGTATGTAAAAAACGCATCATTCAATGTACCACGTTTACGTACCCAAAATAATTGTACGTATAATTTTCACATTTCCATTTTTATTGAAAACATTGAATTCAATACCTTTCATTTAAATTTTATCTTAGGTTCGTCAGAAGACAGAACAATTATAAATAGCAAAAGAATGAAACTATAATACTAACACAATGTAATTACTGCTTCAATGTGAGTGATTGTATAATTAATCTAACTGTTGCCTGCGGCTTCGTTCGTGTGCCCTTAGGGGTCGTCATTAATCAAATGGGGCTTGAGTGATAGATCAGGTTGGGGAGGAAGCGGGTGATATATCACGCGTATTTTTATTGACCAGTATCTCTAAAGATATTTTTTTATAAAACCGGTTTCTGAAACACGTTTTATAAAAAACAATCCTCAATATTGGTTCATAAACGACAAAGTTCGAAGATACAATAAGCATTACCAAAAGACCTTTTTTTTCAAGTTGGTTAAAATGTACACGTGTTGGGAGGGTGGCTAAACCTATAATCGCGGGGGGGGGGGGGCTCAGAAAACCTCGCGTGGATGTGTGATGTGTATAATATATTTTTTTTATTTGCCCCCTAGATTTGGGTGCAGGATTGATAAAAATCACGATTTTAAAAAAAAAAAATCAAAAATGGTTGATTTTTAAAAAAAAGATTTTTTTTTATTATTTTTAAATTTGATTGTTTTTATTAATATATTGTTTTCAAATAATTCTAACTGTTAATGGTTTGTTAAGCAAACAAATATTTGCAGGCAGCAGGGTTGAAGTGATTAAACGTTTACCCGTTTAAACGTCCTTGCATAGGTAAAATGTCAGCAATATTTCAAGCCATACAATGCGAGTATTAAACCCATTATAAAACTACTAGAACTGCAACAAACAAGACAAGGTAAACAAACAGCATTCTTTCATTGTACTGATGCATTTTTATTCAGAATATATATCATTAAATTAGAATAATCTTTATTCTTTACTCTAGAAATTGTGATGATTCAAATAGTTATATTATATTTAATTTAGCAGAAGTCTTTTTCTATACCCACCTTACAAATTTAGGTCAGCTTTTTTATTTACTGCATACCATATTTCTATTGCATATACAACAATGAAAATGAGTTTTTATTTTGAAGCATTTAGTAGTTTAGGATAGAGTTTCACTTGTAATAAAAACTATCATTTACGTAACTAAATACCTTTATACGTCACGATTTTTGTAGATTTTATGGTTCTCCTAGTCTTATTAGCAGATATTTAAGAATCTCACAAATTTTGATTTGATGGGCGTTTAAACGCGGATAACATGTTTAATATAAGTTTCTACTCGTTTAATAAAATCTATTTATTAAACTACGCAACCCAAGCAGGCAGGAATCGTACAGATAGGAAGCAAAACTCGACAAGTCTTAACATGAAAATGTTGTTCACGCAGTTCTGCGAATTGTTGAAACTTGTAAAAACTGGAAAAAAAAGCTCAGCTATATAAATGACGCACTTATTCTAGTTATTAGTAATATTTTTGGTTCTGTGGGTAATCTAGCAAGCCGGGGCAGAAAGGAATTTAGTATTTAGAATTGGACAGACAAATAGCCAAAGTGGTTTTAGAGCGATAGAAAATAAGGAATTTCGAAAAGCCATAAAAATACTAAGACCCGGTTACGTTCCTCCATCTAGATTTCAGTTATCGTCAACGCTCCTGAATCAAATATTTAAGGAAGAAAAATCTAAATGTTTTAAGAAGTTTTCTGGACAGTCTGTTTGCATATCCAATGTACATAATGACCCGATTGTTCTCTCGGAAAGCATATATACATACGGTCATCCCCATACAGCTGACTATCTTGCTGAGTTAGCTATTAACTCAATTAATAAGTGTAAAAATGAATATAACTGTAAAATTACCAGTATTGTGACAGATAATGCGGCCAACATGGTCAGTAGTAAGAAAAAAATTTCCGAGTTGTTCAGTTATCCTATAATTACATATGGTTGTTCGGCGCACTTGCTTAGTTTGCTCTCCAAATATTTAGGAGCATCGCAAGTAAAAGAACATAATATAGTACAAATTTTGAAATACTTCAGAAATGCCCATTTGCCAAATGCTTGATATAAAGAAAAAGGGGACAAGAAATTGGCTTTACCTCAAGATGTTCGATGAAATACACCTTCAGATTATCTTGAGATCTATGTAACTGAATGGCCGAAATGCTATGAATAGCATAAAGAAGAAATTGATCCAGTGATTTTTGAAAAAGTTTCAGATATCTATATTAAAAGGATGACAATATTTTCTACAGTTGCTAATACTAATTTCTATAGCACTTGACGTAATGCAACAAAAAGGTGCATATTTATCTCGAGCAGTTTACACATGGGAAAAGTTAATGGCTATTTTTGACACTGTCAGTTTTGTAGAAGAAAGAAGCTTGCGTCAGTATCAAATATTTAATAAAAGATATGTTCAAGCTCTAACCCCCTTTCCCTTTTTCGCATATACACTATCGGACAAAAATAGAGCAACACTTTAGAAAAATGAAATAATCTGGATTTTAAAATATTAAATGCATGGCATCTTATTTAAATATCTTAGTGTGCTGCTGTCACCGGCGGCAACAATTTTTTCCAACAATCAAAACAAATGAAATGATACTGACATAAACTTTTAAGTACCCCTTTCCCTTTTTGGCATATACACTATCGGACAAAAATAGAGCTACACTTTAGAAAAATGAAATAATCTGGATTTTAAAATATTAAATGCATGGCATCTTATTTAAATATCTTAGTGTGCTGCTGTCATCGGCGGCAACAAGTTTTTCCAACAATCAAAACAAATGAAATGATACTGACATAAACTTTTAAGTACAGTATTGCAAAGCGTCAAAAGTAGAGCGACATTTTAATATTTACTGAAAAATTGTAGGTTTTAGTGAAAGTAAATAGTAGAATAATTTTGCAGAGTTTATTTTATGTTTAATTAATAATTTTGTGTTAGATTAATCATGCCAAGAGGTATTCCAATGTCGATAGATTTAAAGCAGAGTAGTTAATGCACATTTGGAAGGTACAAAACAAGCCGAAATTTCAAGACTTTTTGTTTACCCAGATACAGCGTATCCAAAATAATTGCATGTTATAATGAAAGGGGACATTTACAGAATCTACCGAAATCGGGACGACCAAAAAAAAAACAATTTGTATGGACTGGCGCATTCAAAGAATTTCCCAAAACGATCCTTGGTTGTCTGCACCTAGAATTATTGCAGAAATTACAGTTAGTGCACGGACAGTTCAAAGAAGATTGGTAGACGCAAAGTTCAGTGGAAGTCCGGCTAAAAAACCGCTTATTTCGAGAAGACATAGTGTCGCTAGGCTTGAATTTGCACGTCGACATTTAAATTGGACAGTAGATGATTGGAAAAAAGTTCTGTTTAGTGATGAAACGCGTTATAAAATTTTCAATTCTGATGGAATGAAGCGTGTAAGACGGCCAATCAACACACGGTTTAATCCCAAATACGTTACACCCACAGTTAAACATGGTAAAGGCAGTGTTTTTTTATGGAATGGAGTGGGTCCTTTACATTTCATTAATAACACCATGGATCAATTTATCTATAGGGATATATTGCACAATGTAATGCTACCTTATGCAGAGTGGGAAATGCGGTTACGTTTTATCTTCCAACAGAATATCGATCCAAAACACTCTTCACGAGTTGTTCAGGCGTGGTTTCACGAAAATAACGTTCGAGTTTTGCAAGTGATCGGCCCAATCCCCAGACATTAACCCTATTGAAACTTTATGGGAAGAAGTGGAACGTCGAATTCATACACAAATTTTTCCAAATAAATAATCGTTAGTAAATAATATTAATGAAGTTTGGGCAAATTTTTCTGAAAATACTATTCAAAAGTTAATTGATTCAATCCCACGACATTGTCGCCAAATAAAAGAACAATAACGGATATTCTATTAACTATTAACTTTCTAGTACCGTAATTATTCTCAAAAGTGTATTAATGTTTGTTAGTGAATAATAAAATATTATTTTCACTGGACTAGTACAAATGTAGGTATTCATAATCCCTTTTATTAGGAATAGTAGATGCTATGAATTTTCTAAAATACAACCCTAAAAATCCGAAAAGAAAGCAGGGAGAGAAGCGAACTAAAAGAGAAAATTTCAATTAGCACATATATAGGGTGGCCCACTTAAGCGGGATTGCTCCATAACTCCCTTACTATTACAAATACGAAAAAATGTCTTATATAAAAGTTGTCCACAGTCATAAACTACACGTTTTAAAATTATTTTCAGAAATGGCGGACTTCTGGTTATACCGGAAACTCATGCCAACTTCGTTATTTTAAATAGAACAACCTATATATTATTACATTTTTGAATTCCTCGTTGAATTTAAAGGTCACTTTAATAACCATACGATGGGTCTACGTCGCATTGCTTCTGAGTTATTTGACATTTTATAGAAAAAATTACGTTTGCAGTGCCTCCGAAAACTTTCAATATCTCGAAGACGGATACCGCTAGAGAGATGTGGCTTTCGTTTTTTTACTTCCGAAAAGGGTAGCGCATCATTCTCATTCATTGCCAAAAATCTTGCTTTTAGAATTCAGTAATTTCTATCGCTCCGAATATAATTTTTTTCAAACATGGATAACTTGATTTTTTTTTAATGGAACCACCCATATTTTCTTACATCAGCGGATAGGAAATTAAATTTCCTTTCCATTGATGTAACATTATCGATATTTTGGAGTGATAGTTTTCGAGACATTCACATTTTTATCTAATTTCAGTTTTTATTGCGCATTGCCACGGTGCTTTGGAAAACGTTTGTCAATTGTTTTAAACAACTGATAAGAAACGTCAGTTTCTCGAGCTTCTGTTGTGCTTTGCTGACTTGTGTATCAGTTTAAGTGTTTCTACAAGACATTTCCATTAAAATGTTGTTGTCCGACGCAGAGTTGATCGACATGACCTTCATTCTTGGAGAATGTCAAAGAAATGCGTTATTCGCGTCAAGGAATGTGGTACGGTATCCTGAACGAAGACTTCCCCGAGAAACAGCCTTTCAAAAGTTGTTACAATGTTTTACAAACACCGGACGCGTGCAGTATCAAACGAGGGAACGTGTCAACAGGATAACCTGTATTACTTGTGCATTCCTTTTGTATATCTTCTGTAATCGTTAAGTAATTGTCCTTATGTATTTATTGATCGTTCCTTATGTATTTATTGTGCATTTCTTGTGTATTTCTTCTCTATTTCTTGTGTAAGCCTTAAGTAATTATTTTGTATTACTTGTGCAATGCTTATGTATTTATTGTTCATTCCTTATGTATTTCTTTTCAGTTTTGTGTTCTTAATTCTTGAGTGTTTATTGTTTATTTCTTGTG
Organism: Vesta saturnalis; assembly: GCA_036346205.1. Classification (NCBI taxonomy): domain Eukaryota; kingdom Metazoa; phylum Arthropoda; class Insecta; order Coleoptera; family Lampyridae; genus Vesta; species Vesta saturnalis. The sequence continues at coordinate 1,445,571 of JARFJB010001586.1, forward strand.
CATTAAAAAATCAGGTTATTCATGTTTGAAAAAAGTTATTTTCGGAGCGATAGAAATGATTGAATTCTAAAAGCAAGATGTTGCAGCAACTTTTGAAAGGCTATTTCTCGGGGAAGTCTTCGTTCAGGATATCGTACCGCATAAATCCTTGATGCCAATAACGCATTTCTTTGGCATTCTCCAAGAATGAAAGTCATGTCGATCAACTCTGCGTCGGACAACAGCATTTTAATGGAAATGTCTTGTAGAAACACTTAAACTGATACACAAGTCAGCAAAGCACAACAGAAGCTCGAGAAACTGACGTTTCTTATCAGTTGTTTAAAACAATTGACAAACGTTTTCCAATGCACCGCGGCAATGCGCAATAAAAACTGAAATTAGATAAAAATGTGAATATTTCGAAAACTATCACTCCAAAATATCGATAATGTTACATCAATGGAAAGGAAATTTAATTTCCTATCCGCTGATGTAAGAAAACATGGGTGGTTCCATTTAAAAAAAATCAAGTTATCCATGTTTGAAAAAAATTATTTTCGGAACGATAGAAATTATTGAATTCTAAAAGCAAGATTTTTGGCAATGAATGAAAATGATGCGGTACCCTTTTCGGAAGTATAAAATGAAAGCCACATCTCTCTACCGGTATCCGTCTTCGCGATATTGAAAGTTTTCGGAAGCACTGCAAACGTCATTTTTCCTACAAAATGTCAAATAACTCAATGCGACGTAGACCCATAGTATGGTTATTAAAGTGACCCTTAAATTCAACGAGGAATTCAAAAATGTAATAATGTATAGGTTGTTCTATTTAAAATAACGAAGTTGGCATGAGTTTCCGGTATAACCGGAAGTCCGCCATTTCTGAAAATAATTTTAAAACGTGTAGTTTATGACTGTGGACAACTTTTATGTAAGACATTTTTTCGTATTTGTAATAGTAAGGGAGTTATGGAGCAATCCCGCTTAAGTGGGCCACCTTGTATGAAGACACACATTAATCAAAACAAGAAATTAAGTATCCAGTAATTAAAACTTCGTTTAAATTTTAAGTTACCAAATTATAGTTTTACTAAAAGACATAAATTAATGTAAACTGTAGACGAATATCAATTTAGAAAACGAGACATTAATAGATTACTGACATTTTAATTCTGCAGAAAGCAGTAACACACCAAAGTAATTTATTTGTAATCATTATTGTTTATTGTAGGTAAAATTAAGAGAAGCTTAGACGTTGAGTTCAAGAGTATATGTACTAGATCAACTAAAGAGTTAGTAATTTTACCTTAAACAAACATCTTCATGTGAAACTCTATACTTATGACTAATAAAAAAAATAAATGCTCGTGGCACAAAGCCTCTATTATAAATGAAAGATAATACAAACGAAATAGAATTTACTTTAAAGTTCTTTGCACATTATTCTAACTTATATTCAGACACCAAACACAGTTACAAATTCCGGTACAAGGGTCACTATTCTGTTTTGTCAATATGACTCAGTGTACAACAGTTATTACATACAATTTACACACATAGGAATATAGAATATGTAAGTGAATTTTGTGAGACTTTGTTCGTTTACCAACTTTGGATATTATTTAAGGGAGGATACTTCTTTTGGATTCGCCTAAATAACCGCACATGATGTGCGTATAGCAGTGATCATGTCTCTTTATGTGTATGAGGAAAACCCCCTGAAAAAACATCATACAAGGTAGTCGGTAACGTGGATCGAACCCATTACCTCTAATGGTAAGTAGATCGTGTTACCACAGATCTAACTAGTTTGTATATTCGACCGTTTCAATCACGTAGGCCAAATTAGATTTTTTTAATTTAACCGGTTTACGTTTTAGTTATACGGGGATGAAAAACTAAATTTAAAAATTTGCATTATAGACAAAATAATGCAATACATTTGACGTGCACTAACGTTTTCCGAAGTTTTCAATTTTGGAGAATTAACCATTTACATCCTATAAACAAATGTATGACAAAATTCAGTTTCCTAGTCCCAGTCGTGCTGGCCGAAGTAGTGATACCCGAGTCAGTCAACTAACAACTTTATATATCTGTATAGATATTTCTGAAAAGAAGAACCTACTTTAACATTAAAGTAAACATAACATTATCGATCGATAAAGAAAATTCTGAAGGTGGGGAGCTCACTTCTATTTTCAAAAAAATTCTTATGCTTAGAAACACGATTACGAATTACACGCACAAGGTAAAGAAATAAAATACTTTTTACACAGTTGCCATGAAGACACCGAAGAATCTTGAAATCAGCCACTTTTGGTACGAAATACTGTCACAATAATATTGCCTTATTTAGGTGGTAGGAGAAAATTGTATTTGTAAGTAGATGGTGAACCTTATTCTCCATACGTTACAAAATGTTTATTCTCCTCCAACATATAATTATTAAATTGATGTATCATTAAAATGTTATCCTCACATTTTTTTACACTGTGTGTGCCTATCCTTTTTTGTTATTGTGTGCTTCGAATGGTACCAAATAACAACCATCTCAAACACCTGATGTGGCCAGCATATAACTTTCTTATGCATATATTAGCAAATAGGGACAATACATCAATACATTAATTCTATATGCCGATTGTGGAGGCATTCATCTGTGTTTGACAATTATGTAACATTAACTATTGCTGTTTAACCTGCGAAAATTTGTGTGGATATACTGCAGATTATCTTTATCGAACTATCTTTGATTACTCATATAACTACTTCAAAAATCCCTAGAAACTGTAGTTGCCATGTGTATTTAACTTTAATAGCCTTTAACCTGTCAACACGTACAGTACATCTCTTATTGTTATAGTGATCGGTGACTAATTTTATTTATTTGATTTAAAATCTCTTTATAGTTACCGATTTACATTTACTTCATATAGGTAGGAAGTTGTACCACCAGTATTTTTACATATATACGAAGCTTGGTTTGTCTTATTTTTTGGCTAAACAGTGAAGTTAACGAATGACTGATGCGTGGCTGCCTTAAGTAGTCGTAAAGTTTCGGTAATTTGACTACTTTTGATATTTCGTTTTCTAAACCAATTGTCGTGATAGATGAATGAGCAGTCGACCGTTTTTTTGCGATTTTAATTTTCAAACTATCCAATAATGATGAATAATACGCGCCAGTTATGGTTTTACGCCTTTCAAGATATTCAATGAATATTAATTAACTCCATGCACATCCTGAAATACGGAGGCCATAACCTTTCCCGTCCATTGTTTCGACTGTTGCATGGACTCTGGTGTGTAGAAATGTATCCATGTTCCACCCATGGTTATGAATCGGCGCAAAAACTCTTTTGGATTTCGCGTAAACATTGCCAAATTCTGCTGAGAAGTCGTAGCACGAATTCGTTTTTGGTCCACTGTTAATAAACGCGGGACTCATCGCGCGCGGAGCTTCTTCATACCCAAAATGTCCTGTATGATATTGAACACACTGCCTTACAACATCCTTGTGGTCTCGGATAGCTCCATCAATTTCACTTTGGGGTCGTTCAATATAATATCATGGATTTTTTTACACATTTCCTGGTGTACTGACGTCTTTTGGGCGTCCAAATTGTTCAGTTTCATCGGTGCTTGTACGGCCACAACGAAAGTCAGAAAACCACTTTTGAGCCACCTTAATCGACGGTCTGAATAGTACTTATATAGCTTGACTTTGGTCTCGATTATCGTTTTCTTTCGCAAATAATAGTGTTTAATCAGAGCACGAAACTCATATTTTTCCATTTAAAAAAAGCACGGAGATTGGTTACTTCTCACTGCTGTAACTTGTAATTGGGTTAACAAAAATGGCTGACATTTTGACAGACGTCTAACGAAGGATGAAGTTTTTTATGAATGGTTCACATTAGTACATACTAGCGCCGTCTCTTAGGATTATTCCCAACTTTTTGATCCACGTAGTACTAGCCTAGTGCACGCATCTAAAGTGTTTTAAATAGGTTCGTTAACTGCAGGCTTATGCTTGCTAGAATGTGCTGGGTTAAAACCTCCCAGTCAGAATCGTTCTGCGGGGTTGTAACAAGCCGCTACAAATTGTTGGTCTCTTAACACTCGCCTATAATTTTTGATGAAGTCCTGTAGTTTGATTTTTTCAAGGATAAACATTTTGTTTTTAATTAAGATACATACCTATTGGGTTTTAATCTTGTATTTTTATTTATGTTATATAGGTATAAATTTAAACGTTTGAATAACAATACAGCTATTGTCGCCAATGAATAATAATTTTGATTTTTTTTAGTCATCATTTACTGAGGACTATAACTGTTATGGAAATGTTTAAAGTTGTACTCATACCTGCCTGGCAAACAAAAGGTGTCTCCAATGAGATGAATTCAATTGTCAATAATTTGAAGGTAGCAAGAAGTATTTGGACGCGTTGTTCAAATATAACAAGTAAAACCTATCAAAAATAGTACTCTAAAAACAAATCATTTTCTAATACGCGATGGGATCGCTTTCATCGGAATATGTTTTCTTACAATTGTGAGAGTTCCGAACTGTAATCCTCAAAAATTATATTTTATCGTAACTTTGCTGCAATTTTCGAAACTTTTTCTTAAATTATTCTTTTTTACTGTCACGATCTCTTAATTACACTCTCACAATCAAGCTGTTTGATAAAAATTTGCGACGCAAATAATTTTTTTATTGCCTAAGTACACGTGCAACATGCGCTATTAAAAATTATTCCATCTGAAAATCTCTTGAGTTTAGCACTCCATTTTCAGGCAGATGTGCAACTCTATGAACATGTGTAGAGAACTCTAAAATCATAAAGCCAGAACTAATCAGAACTACGAAATTTTTATGGTGGTGTGTTAACTTCACACGACAAATGTATTGTAAGAAGTAATTGAAAAATTCTAGAGATTTCAAAAATCGTTGGCAGAATTTAAAAATAATAGTTTTAAAGTAATTAGGTGTGGATATTGTTTATGAGTTTTTAAGAAATGTGATGAAACATTCAAACAAGTCTCTATTAATGTATATGACGTGTTTAGGAAACTTTTGTGAATTTAAATATAAATAATTCATTGATTTTGTTACATACAGAATCAGTAGATGGATATTCTTTCATTTATTATATTTTGATATTGTAGCGAAAGTTTATAACAAGAATATTTTGTAGCGTACCCCAGGTACCCTATTTTGAAAAGTGTAATTTGAACTTATTTGTAATAATGCAAACTCAAGAACAAAACAATCGCTAAGTGATTTATCTTGACTTCACTGACAATAACGTTACTATTACTCAAATTAATTGCTTGTCTTACTTTGACTATATTAAAAATTAAAATAATTAAAACATTAGAATTTATTTACAAGCCTGATATTTAATTACTCGAAAACCTCAAATCTGATCAAACGAAGTGACCGTCTAGTGGTAGGTACGTTGTGCTGTTTGACTAAGATAGGCTGGACGAGGTTAAGTGTGGGTCAGGTAAACAATGAAACTACTAAAATTAAAATTAACGATCTTCGCGCAATGGTGGTTCAGCCCGGTAATGTGCATTGTGATAAAGAACACCAATACCAAACATTTATCCATAAATAAATATTGTCAAGTACATTAATAAATCAAATAACACAAAAAAATAATGAAAGGGTTAATATATATCAAAACACCATTAAATCAGGTTAAAGTGCGTACAAATTATAACATTAAGAGAAAATAAATAAAAAGCAGTTTAGTTACATATAAACAATAAAAATCCATGTATTACAACAATTGTGCATAAATAATCAGAATAAAACCGTAATACCAAACATTGGCCCTTTAAAACCAATCATGCCGGTCTTTAAATAAATAAGCACATACAATACAATAGGCAAATTACGGTACATACAAAATACAACAACAGTAAAATTGCACACGTGATAATAAGGTAAATGCAAGGACAAAAGAAAATGGATAACGAATTTAAATGTACACAATTGTTTAGTGACTACTAAAGCACAAAATACATACGTAAAATTACAACAAGTGACATGTAAATTGAACTTAGTTCGCAGGCAAACAATTCTACTTAACAAACTAACAAAAAACTCTTTAAAACAAACCTTTACAAGGGTAAGTTGTAAATAGATCATAACATCGTGACCGATATATAAGGTTGAGTGAAAAATACAGCGCCCCTTTCTCAGGTTACACATTCATCTATACAACAATAAAATTAAAATTCGAGGTGTAACCACTTGGCAATTGCCCATTGCAATTAGTAACCAAGGCCTATCCTGTACCCGTTCTACACGCCCACCTCTACACATATATAAATATAAACAACAATGCTAATTCACACAAATACAAGAGTGAGGGAGCCCTGCACTGTCTATTATTTTAGCACATTTCAGCTTAATGAGCCCGCGTGCGAATGAGATACCTTTGCAAGTCATTACTCTATTTTTAATACGTTATATAAGCTTGTAGAATTATTTGCTGCCAGCCTTCATTTATATAAAAAACCTACTTACACTTGAATATATATATATATATATATATATTCCTTTAAGTTATCACAAACATAAATCGTTAACATACGCGGTTTAACTTTAAAAAGGGGGACTGTTATTTATAGATTAATCTTTAAAAACCACATGAAGCTAACACCCGAAAGAAAAGACAAATTAGCGTTGGCTAATTCAAAAGAAAATGTACCCGCAAAAAATATTTTAAAGACAACTGTTTACAATGAAAGTATTTAATTAACCAACTCGATCTGGCTCTGTCGACACTCTTAACTGTCACTCTCTTGTCGCCTGATTTCAAACTAACTACCTTTATTCCCGCAATAAACCCCTATTGTTCAAAAGTAATAAAAAAAAAATATGCTGGAACAGTTTCATATTAATTATTGAACAACATCTTAATTGTAAAAATATGCATTCGTCGACAACAAGCGCTACATTTAGGTCTCAAGTTTCAACGTACCAAACAAAGACATCTTTATTGCAGTGTGTACCGACGTAATTAATTACTAACTAGTGACATTTTTGCATCAAGAATGAGCGCATAAGAATTTGCCATGATTCGTTATGCCCCTTCCGTAAAGCAGATTTTAAGCGTACCTGCTAGTCGAATCAAATAGATGTTTTTCAACCCTTAGCCAAATATTAGTTACAAAAATAAAATATCCGGAAAATCATGCTCAAATAACGACTTAATATTTAGCAAAATATGTTAAACGCCATTAATTAACTTTCCTATCGCGATAACAATTTCGATTTAAAAAATGTTTGTTGCAATAATAAAATTTTCTCTGTCCGCTACCTAAAATTTATAATACAAAACGTTGTTACAATTAATTTCTGAAATTACCACACACTTTTATTACGCTTATCCACGCTTTCGAATTTCGGCAACTATTACTAACCGAAAAAAATTGGGTGTGATTTCAAAGGATTCTTTGTGACCGTAATATTTTGTAAACGGTTGCCAACTGTGGTTGCCATTGCGTGAGATAATACGATCCGGAAATCTTTTTTGCGACAACTGGATTGTTTCTTATGCGATGTGACAGGTTGCTCCGTCCTGCTGGAGTCGCATGTTGTCCAGATCCATACCAACCAATACAGGCCACAAAACGGTTGCCATTCACAGTAACTGCATTGCCGGCTTCGTTCTCAAAGAATAAGGCCCAATCACTGCTCCAGCCCAAAATTCACATCAAATAGTGACTTTTTGTGGATGAATTTTTTTTTCATGAACTAGCCGAGGATTCTCAGCAGCCCAGATGCGGCAGTTCTGTGTATTCACATACTCGTATAAGTGGAAGTGCGCTTCATCGCTAAACATGATTTTCTTCCAAAAATCAACGTCCACTTTTGCAACATCCAGTTGAAGAATACACGGCGCTGTGCATGATCTGTTGGCTTAATTTCTTGAGCTAGCTGGACCTTATAAGGATGAAAATGAAGACCTTTCTTCAAAATTCGAAGTGAAGTGGTTTCTGAAATTCCCAACTCTTGTGAACGCCGGCGAGTGGAGGTTTTTGGATTTTCACTGTGGTAATATTTTCGATAGATCGTCCTGGCCAACGACGAATCGGTGTTTTTTAATCAACAAGTGAACCAGTTTCCTCAAATTTGTTGATTACTCGCTGAACTGTTGAACGATTTAATGCGTTTTTTCGACCGAAAATTGCGCGTAATCTACGAACTGTTTCAGCATAACTTTCCACATATTTGTAGTAAGTTTTCTCAGTTAAAAAGCATTGTTGAATTGTGTAACACTCCATTTGAAATAATCGGGATGTGTCTGTTAATTTGTGTGCAGCATACTAGATTTTAAAAAATTGCAGCGAAATTTAAAAGTTGCGCTCTTGTGGGACCACCCGTTATAAGAGAATGACGCGTAGAATGGAATTTAAAATATATTACTAAGTGCCTTACTTGTCACACCACTAACAGATCAACAAAAGTTATTTTATCATTGTAACAACTCCTCTACAGTCATTACATAATTGCTACAATTCAGAAAAAATGCTCCTGATTTCCTCGCCTATATTATTAAGCCAACATTTAAAATGTCGCTTTTGAATAGATGATACTTGGCTAAACATTGTATAGCCGTTAGTAAGTGCTATTTTTGGACGTTCGTAATATCAGTTTAAGACAATTTGTTGTCTGAACCTATCCAACGGTATGCAAAGGTTGTATTTAATTCCTGGTAGACTTTCGCTGTTGAATGTAAAATAGTGCCATCTAATTTATACTATCATTCTTTGTAATTGTTCAAGGCAAGTTATCTGAAAGTTGAATGTATCTCCAACCAGTCAAATTGTAGACTTAAACTTCAGACGCTCCTCGGTTGAACATAGTTATCGATAAATTACAAATTCTTATCTTTATGTACAACAGTCACGTATTCACGAGCAGAAATTACAAGCTTTAAACGTTGCAGCTATCCTCTTCAGTAAAAAAGTGTTGGCAAATATTGATATATAAAATATAAAAATGCAAACAATAAAGTTGCTATATGACTTAAAAGGGTACTATTGAATGTTATTTTATTTTTAATAATGATAATAACTAAGCTTTTAATAAGATCTACATTCTTAACTCGTCTTGAAAATTGCATTTCAGAACAATTTACGGGCGAAATGTAATAATAAAAAATGCCATACATAATCAAAAAACAATTTAGTAAAATTTAATAACAGTATTATACGGTTGTGAAAATCTGAAAATAAATACTTCTTATTTCATATTTAGGCTTCAGTAATTGGTTTCGAACTGTCTTAGGAACTTTAATTTGAGAACGCAAAAGTTTGCTTCTACTTTGTAAAATTTATGTCTATTCATTGGAAGACAAACATTTCGTTAAATAAGTTCTTCGAATAATTTTGAAATAATCTTCATGAATACACAGTGTCATTCAGAAGAATCGCATGTTTTTGGAACGCACAGTACACAACGAGTAGAAAAGTGGGGGAAACCAGTACGGTGTTATTTAACTCAGCTGGCTACGCCAATTGGGTAACTATATCGCAGTGGAATGTGAATTGTGTGTTCGTGTACGATAATCATGTTACAAGTGGTGAATCTGTTATCCAAATACAACGTCATTTCAACGTCGGTCGTCACGGACGACGCAACACTATCCTTACATGGGTCACGAATTTCAGAACAACAGGAACTGTAAGTGGCAATGTTGGGTAGCCAGCGTTGTTTCAAGCACACTGCGGCTTTGAGTATGAGCGGTAAGGCACATTTTACGACTAGATTTAAATTTACATCCATATAAGATAACAATTGTGCAAAAGGGGTGAACGTGACTATCAACAACGTTCACAATTTACGTCAATGTCGTAATGTAGATGAAGATGTAGATAAAGAAAAACTGCCGATATTGGGCCATAGAGAATCTACAACAGTTGCATTGACGACCCGTGCATACCCCTCGAGTAGCAGTTGCTAAATGTGGCGTAATCGGCATTTGATTTTTTGAAGAACATGGTACCACATCGCATCAGATTGCTACATTGAAATGATCACCAACTTTCTGGTGCCAGAGCTACAGAGGTCGGGAAAAGACATTGGGAGTGTATTATTTCAGCAGATGGGGTCACAGCTGATACAGCCTCAATGAGTTCTTCGGGAAATTCTCCACAAACGAATTATTTCATGTTTTGGCGATGTGCCATGGACACCTTGGTCGCCGGATCTAAGTGCTTGTGACTTTTTCTTATGGGGTTTTCTCAAGTCCCGTGTCAATGAAAATAAGCTCCGAGCATTATAAGAATTGAAGGATGCCATTCGCTGTAAATCACAGAGAGTTGATGATGTTCGAAGATATGATGACCAACTTCGAACGTAGACTTGAAATTTGCATTGCAGAAGGAGGTCGTCATTTAAGTGATGTTATTTTCCGTATATAGATTTGACGTCTTTATAATTTTGTAAGATACAACAAACGTTTTAACAAATTTTATAAAGCGACTGATAATAAAGGCAGACATTCCGTATAGATACTAAAAGCTACAAACAGACAACTATAGTTGTCAATCAAGTAAATTTAAAAAATGCCATTTCCAACGCACACTGATCACTACGTATTTTAAACGAAAAATTTATTTTGAACTGTGTACGTTTTTTTTCAAAACTCAAGCAAATATGTATATGAATGTACAGTGTGTCCCATTTTAGATGATATTTCGGGGTATCTCACTTACGAGTAAAGATACAGAGTTGCGGTTTTCACAATACCGTGCTATTTTTTTGTGAGAAACGCGCTGGTATAAACAAAACTTTCATAGCCCGCTACATTTCTGAGATATAGAGCGAAATTGAAAATATTGCATTTTGTGATCCCCCTTGTATCTCCGTTATCCTTTAATTTATGGCAAAGGTAAAATTGGTTCTTATACAGTTTTTTACGTAAAATTTAGTGGCGTCGTCGTATTTTTGCTGTAAGCTGTTAATTTTTAGGTATAAATAAAACATGTTTTTTTTAACGGAACACCCTGTATATTTTTCTTGCGTTTGATTGGAAATTTTGTACGCTTTACAAAAATATATAATACATGATGTGTATTTTAAATAATAAACCTAAAATCTATGATTTCACAAAATCTGCGTAATAACATAGTGTGTATTATATTGCATTAGGATTAGTAGGCCGTGATTATTGCAACAATCATTTGCTAAGCGCTTGTCAAGACCTGTCAGTTGTAAAATTTACATTCTCTGCATAATATTGTATTCGTTACAATGGCTGAAAATGGAAATTATGGTAGTCTGTTTTATAGAGAGCAATGAAAACTCCCGTGAGTTCCCAACTGTATTTCAACAGGTTTGTTTGAATACTTATTCATCTTTTGACGTATGTGGATTTATTTTTTATTTAAATATTTGGTTTTATAGATATCCAGAAAGAAGGCAACATTGTCTTTTAATGTTTTCTCGAATAAAAAAAAATTTGGTAGAACATGGATCATTTATCCAACCCCGACCAAAAAAGTATAATAAGGAAAATCGCGATACAGATGAAGTCAACGTTTTAGCATGTATAGAGGCAACGCCTTCACAATCGTGTAGAGTTCTACAGCAGGAGATTGGTGTTCCCAAGACTCGGGTTCAAAGAATATTGACCAAATATAAATATAAGCCATACAAGATTAAAATTGTTCACCATTTGCTTTTTGCCGCCGTTTACTGTTTTGCAACTGGTATCTGGAACAAATTCGTATTGGTAATAACTTTGCTAGATTTATAATATGGCCTGACGAGGCTTACTTTTCGAGTGCAGGTATTTTCAACAGGCATAATACTAGACATTGGTCCCAAGAAAATCATCATGTGCTATTCGAAAGAGAGCAACAGGGTCGATTTGGATTTAGCGTAGCTTGTTTTATTTTGGGGCAACAAATAGAATCAGAATTTATGAAGGTAGTCTTACAGGGAACAAATATCTTGAAATTTTGCAAGATGTTATCCCTATGTTACTAGACAATGTTCCTTTAGCTCATCTTAACAGGATACACTTCCAACAGGATGGCCCACCCTCACATAATGCTGTAATTGTTCTACCCTTTTTAGACAATTATTTCCCGCAAAAGTGGAACGGTACTCATGGACCAATTAGATGGCCCCCACTGTCTCCTCACCTATTCATGCTAGACTTTTTCTTATGGGGCTACTTGCAGAATAAGGTTTATAGTACCCGTCATCGGACAAAAGATGAACTACTTAATGCCACCAATGCGGCATTTCAAAACTTGCAAAGACGTTCCATAATTATTTTAAATGCTTTAAAAAGAGTAACCACTGTATGTCAATATTGCGTTCGGGAAAATGGCAACCATTTTGAGCAGTTCTTTTAAGGTGAAAATCTATTAAGGGATTAACTATCGAGTTAATATTATCTTAAGTTTTTCAGTTTTATTCTGCCTAAAAATTGATTTAGTTTTTTTTTAAATTTGTTTGTAATATCCTAATATAATTAACTCACGACCTAGTAATTCTAATGCTATATAATACACACTATGTTATTACGCAGATTTTGTGAAATCATAGATTTTAGGTTTATTATTTAAAATACACATCATGTATTATATATTTTTGTAAAGCTTACAAAATTTCCAATCAAACGCAACAAAAATATACAGGGTGTTCCGTTAAAAAAACCTGCGTTTTATTTATAGCTAAAAATTGACAGTTTACAGCAAAAATACGACCACGCCTCTGGATTCTACGTAAAAAACTGTGTAAGAACCAATTTTTACCTTCGCCATACATTAAAGCATAACGGAGATACAAGGGGGCCTCAAAATGCAATATTTTTAATTTCGCCCTGTATCTCAGAAATGTAGCGGACTCTGAAAGTTTTGTTTATACCAGCGTTCTTCTCGCAAAAAAGTAGCACGGTATTGTGAAAACCGCAACTCTGTATCTTTACTCGTACGTGAGATACCTCGAAATATCGAAATAATGGGACACACTGTACAGGAGAACTTAATATGTATCAAGGTATAATTATTAAATATTAATATAACTCACGAGAGCTTATTTAAAATATTGGACTTTTTGGTATTGAAATATTTTAAGACTAGTGCATTAAATAAATTTGTTTATGCCGTACTAAAGTCGGTGTATTGCACATTGCAAAGTCAAAAATATTTGGAAATGTAACTCGAAAGTGTGTTCATTCCAAAAATCAATAGAAAAGACACACCATTCCATTTAAAATAAAATAGCTAATGGCGACTTTAGTACAACCGGAGTGCTGCCTGACTGAAAACACTTATAATCCAAGATATCAGAAATTCAATAATAAAAGGAACATAGAAAACTTGTAAATGTTCCGTGAATGACCCTGGATAATATTTAGTTGCCTCCCTTGCGCAATGCTTTTCTGATTTTGTGTGCACATTTTAAGCGTAAATAATAAAGTTCGGTTTGGCGATTGAAGGTTATTCAGAGAAGTAGGGTTTTTTCAAAGATACTCTTTAATACTTGACAAATCCTTCATTTGTTGTAACACACAGTAGATGTTATGTGGCAGATACAAATGTCTTAATTAAATTTAAAGTTACCTGGTCTGTTGATCATTACAAAAATTTCACAAATTTTGTCTACTGACAGAAAGTGAAATGCAAGTTTTCCACGCTATCGTGGAAAACTCTGAAAACATCAATAAGGAGAATTACTAAGGGACCATCTAAGAAGGTTTGAGATGAACCCGAACCGAACTTATAGTTTCTCTTCGGTTTGTTAAGCGAACCCAACCGAGATAATTTTGTACTGACCTGAAACAAACAATCATTAGCGAACAGAACCCAACAATCAGCAACGAACAGACCAGACAGGCATCAGAGAATCGAGCCAAACAAAAGGTTCAATTCTTTTAGGTTCGTTCTTGAATAGAGTTTGTTAAACCTATTCGTTGTAATTATTGATGAAATTACAAAAAAAAAATTAATAATTTCAAAAAAGAATAGTGTATGTATTGTGAAAATTTTCAGCAGATCTTGTTAATCATGTGCACTGTACCGTATGTCCCGATTTCGTAATAATTAAAAAAAAAGTATATGTATTATCAAAATGTTCAGCAGATCTTGTTAATCATATGCACTGTACCGTGTGTCCCGGTTTCGTCGTTTTAGTTACTTTTTTAAAGATATCGTTGTTATTCTCTAAGATAGAAGTTTGCAGTTTTTACAATCACCTACTACTTTGTTGACCTAGATTTCTTGGTAAAATCGAAAAGTTAGTAGCTTCTTTTGTTATTGACTCCAGGTCTGTCATTACTGGATTTTTTCCAATGGGGTTTTCTGAAAAACATAATTTATCAAAACCGTCATAATACCGAACCGAATGTTGCAATCCAACGATTTGGGGAACGGTTTTCTAAGTAATTCCTCACTGCCAAAGCATTATGGGCTGGGTACGATCTTGTTGAAAAAAAATATTTGGAAGATGTTTTTCGAGACTGTATATTTATATTTTTGAAAAGCTAAGAAATAACTGCAGCTGATTGTTGCCTAGCCGCCTATGATATTTAAAAAAATGCAAGGTTATATTATTACTCAAGAATCGCACTCCCTAGAAAAATTCTAAGCACGCCACTGAATTCAGCACTTCGCAATATATGAGAACCGTTGACGAAATAAATCGGTATAATAGTATTAAGCGAGGTATAAGACCTTGAAAAAAGTTTGGTTATAAGTCGAAAATAAAAGAAAATACTAAATTTTCGATTTTGCCATCGCCAACAAAGTAGTACGTGAATATAAAAACTGCAAACTTCTATCTTTGATAATAACAAAGATATCTTCAAAATGTCACTAAAACAACGAAATTGGGACACATTGTACAACCTTTTCATAATTCATTCCATGTTCTGTATATATGTGAAACGCACTTCATAATGGAGTGATGAAATCGATGCAGAGACTGTTTTAGCCTATTTGACGCCGGAATGCAAACGATACTTTGGCGCCCCCCCTGTGAGGTAGCTACTGGTGTTCAATTGAATAACAATCCAGCTCTAATAAAATAACAGTTTAATTCAAAATGTCGTTAGATATCGGTATACCTAATGGCATTTCGCTTCATTGAAATATCGGACTTTTTAAGGCTTGAAAAAGAAAGAAGATTAATCACTGTTTCGACAGCTTAAAGTACAAAAATAGATATGCATTATTGTAATAGTCGTCACTTATTTTTCTTCAGCTTCTCGTCGCATAACGTCCCCTATTCAAGTGACTACTCTCCTTCCAATCTCTCTGTCGACCACTGCGCAACAATAGGCAGGGTTTATTTTTAATACTTCACCAGCAGAGCTATTCTTGTCAATCTGTACCAGTACACAGTCACTGTTACATAACTTTTCCAGTAAAAATTTCAAATTAAATGGCGAAAGTGTTCTCAACAATGTATGGCCTCGGTGCGTAAATAACAAATAAACTTCTGTCTGTTCCTAAATAAATCTGTAACAACATTGAACACACATACACAACAAATAAAACTAACAGAGATAGTAATATTCTACAACAACTTTGGCGACAACAGGCGTAATAGGAACAACTATGTGGCAATCAAGTATAGCCGATGAAGAACGAAGCTTCGGGAATCCCTTCACGATGATAACAGTCAGTGCTCGTTCACCTCAGTGCCACGCGGGGAAATCAAATAGTTTAACCAGTGGGCAAGCACTTCCATACCCCCTCCTGAGGGCAGCACTAACTCTTTTTAATACCAATAGCTTAGGGAAAATCGAAATTTGTTACTTTCTCAAGCTTTTATGCGTTTAAGCATTGAATGTCTACCTACTGAGTTTAACTGCAGCAGCCAGCGGAGCCCTCCGAAACCTGACGCCCGGGTGCTGCACCCCCACTGGGCCGCCACTGAATCCATGCACTAAAATTAATTAGCGGAAGGTACGCATAACAATGAATAATGAGACCGTGATAATATATAAAAGTTTATTATGTAGTTTTGATTACTGTCCATCGGTCTCTAATTGTAATCCTACATCTCAGGAATATATTGTTAGTTACTTCCGAGTATATAGGTCATTTTTTAGCGCATTTTCTATATATTTTAATGATAGTAATAACGTATGAATTAATGCTTTAATGGCTAAAAATAAAGAACGTTTTTAAGTTTTTCCAAATTTGACTGCAGGGCGTCAAATTTTAGTTTTTCAGCTGGCCATATATAATTTTTTTGACAATTGCCTTTATTCCAATGATGCTTTTGGAATGCCATATAAAAAAAAACGGAATTAACTTATTTTATTATTCATATAACCAATGTCACTTTAATTTTAATATTAATAAAAGCCTATTTCGTCTAAGTGAATGTTGATTTGTTTAAAAACTGAAATTGTTTTAATATCTGAAAATCTTTATTGAATGTAGATTAAGAAGATAATGTTATATAATAAAAAGATATGAGGTATATTAAATACATATAGAAAAGAATCCGGTTCGTTACAAGAATCGATTCGTTTCTCGTATCGAACCGCACACTTTTTGTTCCGAACCGGGTAGAAGGTTCAATTGGAATCCGTCTCTAGGAGTGAACTCTTTTTAGTATTTTAAGTGCAAATAACTTCTATCGTTTTAAATTCATATACATCCGTACACTTTAGTCAAGAGGTTTACAAGCTTTCTTTTGAGCATGATTTTAATTTGTAATTCGAAAATGTTATTTACTGACCAAGCGAGGTGTTCTTCACAGAACTGCCGTTGGTGGAATGACAAAAATTCTAACCTTGTTTTCAAATGAAACAAACATTTGGTGCGGTATTTTAAGTAACGAGAGAAACATTTCTGGACACTAATTCTTGCAATTTATTCACTCATTACTAATTAATGTAAGCCTTACACTGTGATACCAACACAACGGTGCACCTTGCCATAGTCAATTTAGTGCTGTCGAATTAGTCATTCATATCCTCAGACCGAACACATTCCCTTTCAGAATGTCCACCCTCAAGAAAAACAGTTACTCCTAATTTAACAGGCAAAGTATAGTTCGTATACAGTGCTGTTTTCGTTGGTTTACATTCATTTATTTTATAAAGAATCAGTAGTATTTGTTAATTTCCTACTCTTTTCTGTTCCAAAATCTTTTTCTAATTGCCTTCCTTCAATTTGTATAAGTTATTTGGTTTGATTCCCATTCTTCATGTTTAGGAGGGCGTTTTCAGTACATGCTACTTAACCAGCTATCAAAAATACACTTCACCATTTCGTTTAAATCTGTTTTCAAAATTATTTTTTTATGTATTCACTTTGGAGAATCCATGAAAATCCTAACATTCGTTACTTTCAATTTGCTATTTATATTTGTCAATATTATAATTTCATTTGCCAAATCCTTAATATTCGCTAAATCAAACCAATTAGTTTAGGAATATATCCATTCAGCCTTTGATACACTATACATTTTTTTTTTGCAATTATATCAGTTAATTCACATTTTAAGAAAATTGAACATAAACATCAATAAATTGAAACAAGCATAATTAAAATACTTATCTTTTGGGTTGAAATAGGGTATTTTTATATTTATATAATTCTATCCATTTCGGTAACACTTACAGTTATTGTCCTCAGTAGTAGTAAATTCCTTTAGAATTGTTTAAGGTGTTAGAACAAAGATATTTCGGCGTTCTCTAATAATTCTTCTAATTCTTTTACAACAATCCATTCATTTTGTTTTTATCTCCTTTTTCTATTATTACACTGTTCCAATGCCAGTTGCCATATGGAAATTTAATTACTTTCAGGTATTCATTTGTAGTCTGTGTTGGTATGAGGGATCACAAGGTCTGATTACTTTAAACGTTATCTTTATCTTATTATTATTATTATCAGATATATTTCAAATTTTACCATTAGTAAGTAAATGTGTCCATAATATTGACTGATTGAATACTCAAAATGGGGGGAGCTATTAAATGTATGAATTAAGTGCACAAAACCTGCCGTATGAAATTCTTTATTCATATAAATATAAATGCAACATCTCATAGCGACATGTATCCACAATTATATTGTCATCATCGAGCTAATAACCATAATGCAATGGAACAGACACACACACACGCACGCACGCACGCACACGCGCGCACACACAAACGCGCCGCGCGCTCGTATATAGATGTCTCTATATAAACGTCTAAAATGAAAAAAAATATATGTCTGTGTAGTCACGTTTTTCATGCAACCAAATGTTTTCAGCATTTTAAACCTTTCTCCTTTAATGTAAGGGGTAGTTCCCCATTTTATCTTGCACTAATTTCATATTTTGCTTAAATTTACGATGTTTAATTTGTCCAATTCAACTTTACATCTTAACTCCACAATATTTAATTCAAAAAAATTTAATTTGCGTTATTAATTATGGTTCATTCAATTTAAATATCAGTTCTTAAAATTTTTTAAAGAAATTTGTTACGTCACGGTTTAGCTCAAGTTCCAATTGGGATAGCCAGCTAATTCTTTAAACGCTTTTAGCTCGTTTAGATCTTGTCTGTGGTGATAGGAGAGATCACCAATTGGAATTAAACTTTTAATTTTAATTTTAAATTAATTATACTTTTATTATTTAGCTTTTAAATTTACGAATTTCAACCTGTCTAAATTCAATTTCAACGTTTAAATTTAAATTCGATTGAATATTGTCACCACTTCGGTCAAGTTCCAATCGGGGTAGCCAGTCAGGTCTTAATTGCCTTCAGCAATTATGATCTGATCTGTAGTGGTAGGAGAGATTACAAATTTAAACTTTATTTAAACTTGTTCTCTTCCTTCTGGTTTTATTCTCTTTAGGAGTTCTACAGAAGTTGCCGGCCTTTAATTTTTAAGCTCAATATTCTTGTGCCGTGAAGGCTACAAGTCCTTTTCAACTCATTTTATATATTATTTTAATTTTTTCAAACTTTTCTCCTTTCTTGATTCATTAATACTAAATGCCTTGCCGAATGTTTAATTATTTCTATTAATTGCCCAGTTTTGCTATGGTTTTCCATTGCATTACCCTTATTAGTCGAGACATGTCGCTTTAAGATCAGTTACATTTATATTTATCTCATTAAAGAATTCCATGGGGAAGGATTTGTGTAATTAATTCATACATTTGATTACCATTATTGTGTTTTATGCATTTCTTTATATTGAATTATTTGCCGTTATCTATATTATTTCAAAGAATTAAGTTGTTCGTCAAAGTGAACGGACGTGTTTTAAGTGTCCTCCGACTTCTACCTGCGGTTAGTGAAACGCGTGCGCTGCGCGTTAAAGAAAATGACAATAGCTAAACCAACCATTAGTGCATTATATGGGTGAGTTTTTGAACAAATTTATTACCCAGTGGTTTGAATATTAATAAACAAATAATAACACTAATCTAATTTAGTAGAATATTAACGTGTGAAATGACCATATATACACAAATAAAAAAAGCGCAAAAACATGATTGTTGCATTTCTATGCAAATCCTACGAAATGACGGTTTCTACTTACTTCCTTACGTGTCGGGGCAGTAGACAAATAACTGTCCGGTAGTAGGGTAGGGAATACTACATCGTTCGGGACTCAATTTGGTTAGTAACCCGTCTGCCCGCTAAGGTATTACTTAAGAGAACAATATAATTGCCTCGCATCGACCTGGCTACAAGGGGTGGTCAAGATCGAAACAGACAGGCCCCGTTGTAGACGACTGTGCAAGGAAAGAATGGCGAGTCGGTACGTGGAAGTTAGACGTATGCATGGCAAAAAATTTGAAATTGCGAATGTAATGTACAAACGGCAGCTTGATATTCTGTGTGTATCGGAGGCGGATGGCAGTCTAACACTATGATGAGGAGATGAGACTGAAGTGCATGACACAAAAGGAGTTGGGGTGATCGTCGGTGAAAGAGCGAAAAGATGTGCTAAACAGTAGGAATTGGTATCTCCCCGAGTAATGTGAGTTAGAATGAAAGTGGAGTTTCGAAGAATTTTTCTCATTGCATACTGTGCACCGGTGAAGAGACCAAGAGTGTGAGAACTTTTGGAATGATGTAGAGAACGTGTTGAACGTATGTAAGCCAAACGAAATGTGATGATATTGGGAGATGTGAACGGATGGGGGTGGGTGTACAGAGAGAACTACTGAACGCCGTATGAACATCGGTGTTGAGAGAAGCCTGTTTGTATCTAATACGTGGTTTAAACAGAAAAGTGTGCATATGTATACATGGCAAGGAGGTGAATCTAAAAGTATGAATGCCTTGATAGTGTATGATGAACGACTTAGAAACCTGGTGAGAGACACAAAAGTAATGCATGGATAGGAGTGTGGATCGGACCACTTTTTGGATGTATCAAGAGTGTTTTTAGGGCAATAGTTGGTCTGGAGTAGTGCGAACGTCCAGAATTTGGGTAGACAAACTAGTAGGTAATGAAATACGCAGGTGCTGTAAGGAAAGAGTTGATGTGATGAATGAAACAGTGTGAAACGAACAAATTACAAGACACTTACGTTGAAAGTGCATGGATAAGCTTCAAAAACTGCGTTGTCAATTGTCCCGTGCGGACATGTGGAAGAGTGGCTGTAGGTAGACAGAAAAAAAAGTGTTTGGAGGAATGAATCGGTAAAAAAAGGCAGTAAGTAAGAAAAAAGAAACGTACATGGCAATAATGATTGCTGCAAAAAAATGAGACTGAGAAAAAGCGATTACATGAGGTTTACAGATTAAGAAACAAAGAAGCGAAGGAGGCAGTGAGAATAAGTAAAGAGGAAGTCATGGCTGTGGAAGGAGAGGCAGAATAATTTTGTGGGAAACAAAAAACTCTTCTGGAAATGGGTCATAAATACAAAACGTGGTCCAAAACAGAACGCTACAGGAATGATGAATACGAGCAACGAAATAGTATGGAACGATTGTGAGCTTATACGAAGATTGTGTGAATTATTCAATGTATGCCTTAAGTGTGGAAAAGTGGCGAGGGATTGGAAGATCGCGATCATTGTACCACTGTATAAGGGTAAGGGGAACAAGAGTGATTGCAAGAACTATAGAGGAATAAGTTTGCTCGGTGTACCTGGTACACTATTTGGAAGAATGCTGATTGAAAGAGTACGAGAAACTACACAAACTAAGATTCGAGGTGTGCAGGATGACTTCATGCCAGGGAGAGGATGTGTTCATCAGATCGTTGCTCTCCAGCTTCCAGTAGGTGATCGAAAAGTGTTTAAGTGTAAAAAGGAAGCTGTACTGTGCGTTTGTAGTTCTGGAGAAAGCATACGATAGAGTGAATAGGGAGACGCTGTCGGAAATATTAAATGAAAATGACGTAAATAAAGGTCTAATGAACGGAATAAGGGTAGTATACAATGGTAGCCGGGCATGTGTTAGGGTGAGAGGAGGTGTGAGTGAATACTTTAATATTGAGCAAGGAGTGCGATAAGGCTCTGTGATGTCACCGTTGTTGTTCAATGTATACATGGATAAATGTGTTCGGCAAGCATGTACGTATACAAATGGTGTAACGGTTAGTGACGTAAATGTACGAGTTCTGATGTATGCAGATGAACCAGTCCTATTAAGTGACAGTGCGGACGAGCTACAAACTGCTCTGAGGAAGTTTTATACAGTCTGTGAGAGCATGGAGCTAAAGGTAAACGGGAACAAAACTAAGATTGTGGTGTTCAATCGGGAAGGAGGAAAGGAGAGTAGAGTATTATTCAGCAAGATGAAATTGTGGAACAAGTGGACGAGTTCGTATATCTGGGTAGAATGTTTACTGCAGATGATACAATGGATGGCGAGATTGGACGAAGGGTCAATGCTAGAATGGAAGTGGTTGGAACTATGTGGAGCAACCTAAAATGGCGTGTTTGTCCTTTCAGTACTGCACGAAAGAAAAATAGTGGGCATGAGATTCCTGAGAAGCGCATGTGGTAAAACTAGAAGGGATAAGATAAAGAATGAGTGTATAATGACGGAGTGTGGCGAGGAAAAGACGATGATGGAAAGATATAAAAGTAGGTAGTACATTACGTTGGTTTGGCCAGATTGAGAGAATGAACTACGCAACATTAACGAATCAAATATATGTGGGGGAGGCCGCGGCGTAAAACTTAACCGAATGTAGCAGAATAAAGGAAAGAAAGATAAGGAATTTTAAAAATAAAAGGACATGTCAGAGACAATGTATGTATCTTGCCGAAGCTAGGGAGGTATGCGGAGGTGGGAAAGCATGGAGAAAGATTGTGAATGAAAAATAAATAAGAGACAGGGAGTATGCCTACCCCGCAAGGGAATGACATGAAGGTTAGATGTTATGGTTATGTCTATATTATTTTACTAAATTTATGGAACATATGGCTTTTACTATTTGCATAATGTCTTAATTAAGCCTAATACTTTTTTCGTTTTAGCTTTAATCAAATTTTATTAAATTTAAATACTTGTAAAGGATTCTATGGGGAATTTTTTTTATCTAATTTATACATGTGATTGCTTTACCCTATCTTGAGTACCTACTTTGATCACAATATGGATACATATTAAAAGGAAGGGTTTAAACAGAGTCTTAAAAGAATACGTTACATTTCCGTTAAATTCCTTTGGTTAGATACGACAACATATTCTGAAACGGCTACTTTATATTTTGTAATTCACCACAACTTAAAAAACTCTAAACTTTTTGGTAACATGTCAATGTAAATCTGCAGTTAAAAATTGTTCAATCATAATTATGTTTCATGTTTTTGGTCGTACCTTAGATGGTATGCTAACATTTATAATTTCAACAACGTTTTTACAACGAGCATGATCTAATGTAGATAAATTTTTTTTCTACAATCAAAAGTAAAAGTTTCCCAGTTATTTTCTTTTAGATAGTGTTTTTTAAAGCAACAAATTAATTATTATACGATAATTAATAACATGATGCGTGTGTGGTATTCTTGAATAAATTACACCTTTGTTAATCAGGTTATTGTGGATTTACGTATAGAAAATTAACATATTGCTTTTTTTTTATAACACCGTAAAGGCATAAAAATTATCATTGAGTCTCTTTCTAAAAGGGAAATTAAAATTAATATAATTGTTTTATTTTGCACTGGTATAATAGAAAAAAGTAAAATAGCCTATATGAGTGATGGTAATCAAATATTAAAAACGGAATCCAATACTGACATTCATCCATTTATAGAATAATTAAATTGAATCGATGTACATTATCATTTATGAATAAATACATATTACGTGGAAGAAACAATATCTGTAATTACACGAAAGTTTAAGCTATTACTTTATGATTTACATGTGTAATTTAGGGTGCATAAAGCGTAAAGCTAAGGGACTAAGGATGATAATGACATTCCAAGATAACATTTTAGATGTGTATGAGGCAGTAAGTTGACCGTAACTTTGTCATGGACGTGTCCACCAGAGCACAATAACGTTTCTGCATTGTCTTGACATTTACCATGCGGGCGATTATATTGAGAATTCAAAATTACCACCTCTTGTGTTTCAATTTCTACACATTAATGGTCGAACAACTTTCTTATGTATTATAACTGTGTAGCTACTTCCTCCGTTTTGCTAATTACATTGAATAATAATTATTATTACTTACCAATGGTTCGTTGTAAACTAGTTTATTTATACGAACATTTCTTAAATAACGTTAACCCTTATTCTTTGTATATAATTGATTTTATTTTTAATTTCAGAAAAACCAGTTTTACAACCACCTTATGGAGGAATAGATAACGGAATGGTAAGTAATTTATTCTCTTTTAATTTCTTAATATAGTCTTCGAGTTGAGCTATAAAAATCAATCTGACAATTACCCGTAATAATCAAATTGCCATTAATCTCGATTACTTCTATAAAAGATACAGTTTTCCTTCATTCACTATGTATAACATAGTATGTATTTCGTCTTGTTTGTTTGACATGATTTACTGTATACTATAAAGGTTGTCATTACGCTCAGAGTAGGGTTTTTATTACTTTGGAACCCTCTTGCAAAATTACTACTTTTGTCTCTCCCAATGTTACTTACCGACAAACTTTAGCTCCTTTTAGTAGTATCACACAGCAGCGGCAAAGTGAATATAATATAATCTCTTTCCGAAACACACATTACCAATATTTCTTTTTCTACATGTTTAATAAGAAAAACTATATTTTATTGGGTTCTGTTCTGTTTTGAGGCAATTATTAATCACTCACTTAAATTGAAATTAAGATCTCTGTCATAGTTACTATGTACATTGGACAAAACGTTTATAATAGTGGAGTCAAATTAACTTAAAAACATGCATTATTTTGGAATAAATAGCGATTAAATGGATATTCGTAAAACCTTTTGAAATTGCATCGAAATACCTTACATGTTATAAACTCAAATTTGTACCCTAATTGTTTGAACAATAAAAACCGTTTTTGGAAGGTAAATTTGAAATATCTCAACGAGTTTTAAAGTAATTTTGCTCAAATTAAAATAATCTAGGGGTTTTTGAGGTCACTGAATAAGAATATGTTAAAAAATAAAAATTGAAAATGGCTACTCCAATACGGCCGACTTTTGTAAACAATTTATTAGAAAATGACGATTTTGAAAGTATTATTAAAATTCACATTTATAGGGATATTTGAGGTCCATTTTTTAAAAAAATAATTATTACATTTTATGATTTAGATTTTATTTATTAAAACAAATATATGAAACAGTACCTTAAAGAGTGTTTGGAAAATAAGATCCATGTTAACTCTCTGGCACAAAAGTATATGTCTACCTGCAATCTGTAAAAATGGAAATAACGTGTAAAAATGTATAGTTATTATTATTGCTGCACTTTTTAAAAAAGAGTACTTTTTAAAGAAAAAATAAAACTAGAAACAAAAATACGTTGTTGATGTTCTTGGCTTCACAAGTCAACGACTATTTTCAAAATTCACCCTTCTCTACATTAAAACGTATATAGCGGCATGAGCCAGGTGAGCACTACTCACCGAGCAGGTGTTCCCTCATGTTCTATCTCTCTCTATCTATCTGACTGTCTGTCTATCTGTTTGCCTGTCTGTCTATCTGTATGTATGTATGTATGTCTGTGTGTCTATTTCTATCTATCTATCAAATATTGTATATTCATGGTTACATAATATTTTCAAACTGATTTTTATTATTTCATCCTGAATCGTTAAAAATGAATTATGGTTCGATTTTCTGAAAAATACGTTATTTTTTCGTATTTTATAGAAATTACACTAACATTAATGAAAAAAGAATTTTTTTTACTGAATATACTTTTATTAAGGTCATACAATAAACCTATGCTATACCTTATTTAAGCCACCAGCCGTTGCACATCATTAATCGTATACCAATACTATAATTATAATTTACCATAAAACTTTAATAAAATTTGCATTAAAGCCAAAATGTCATCGTAAGTACAGTTGGTATTAAAAGTCATTAATCGTATTTTATCCTAGTGGCATACTTTACAGTACATATTTACAACTTATATTGTGCGAATATAAACCGGTACGCACTTAACCTATTTGTTTTAAATTGCCTAACCTAAAAATATGTATAAGCAATCAGTCTGACAACACGTACACTTGACAACGCTGATTACCACGTCATTGATTTTTAAGCTTTTAAGCTATGACGTACAGCGGCTGATAGCTTGAATTGCGTATAGTTAGGTAATTAAATTTTTTTTTGTCAATGTTATGGTATATTAAAGAACCAGTTTCATAAGACCAGTCTTGAAGCACGAAATCACATTTTTAAAGAATGAGTGCTCAAGGTCTTATGAAACACGTTTTTTTTTTTGAAATTTGCCCGTTTGTCGTTTTTAAACAAACATTTTTGCTTTAATTAATTTGGTGATATTTGTGGCGGTTGGTAATGTCTTAATTTTAAAAGTGAAAATTTGGTCTGGTCGCCTTTTGTTTTATCCAAATTCCGTCACAAAGCACAAAAATAGAAGATAACCTTGCATGTATACACCCCTTGAAATACGTGAAATTGCCAAAAATACGGTGGCGAATTTGCTCACAAGTTTTCCACTGAACGCATCTTGTTTATTAGACATTTTGTAAAAGTGACATACATGACGTAATTCGCGAACCTAAACATTTTCGTAAAATGTTCCTTGAATTAATGACTATAATGACATCGGAGAAGCAAATTACAAAAAATGTTATTAAACATTGAATTTCATGGATTTTGGGTATCAAAAAAAAATTTTTTATTTTTTACAAAATTTGACTTAACACAGTTTTTTCAATAAAACAAAATATACCATCTTACAGCACAGATCTCAAAGTTCAAAAAATGCATCTGTAGAATTGCAATATCACATTTTACACTAAGAGTTATTGGTCTCTGAAACATGACAAAAAAGGAAAATTTACGATTTTTTGAAGACTTTGTCGTTTTTCTTCCACGAAGATCAATGCACTTGCGCATGCGCTCGAGCCAATTCTGGAAGCAGTTATTCTACTCGTTTGTTGGTAGAGTGAAAATGACGTTTTTGAAGGCGTCTACTGCTTCTTCAGGCGACTGAAACCTGTGACGACGCAGTCCGTTCTTGATTTTCGGAAAGGTAAAGAAATCGTTGGGACTTAGGTCGGGACTGTGCGGAAGATGGACTAACAATTCGACGTTTTGTTGCATTCAAAATGCAATTGTCTTGCGAGCTGTGTGTGAACTTGCATTGTCTTGGTGAAGGACGATTCGTCGTTCCGGGTTGGTTGTTCGAATGACTTTCGGCAAACAAATGGTTGTATATCAATCGGCAGTAAGAGTTCTTTGATCTTGCAGAGAAATTGTTGCCACATGACCTGCTTTTGACACAAATGTCGCGACCATATTTTTGGATACACTTCGTGAACGGATTACTTTTGTTGATTTTTCTTCATCTTGGTATACCCAAACCGACGACTGGCGTTTAATTTCGGGTTCATATGACTAAATCCACGATTCATCACCACTGACGATGCTGTACACATTTTTGTAGTTTCCTGCGTTGAAGCGCTCTAGAGTTTTTTTTTTTGACATCAATTGACCTTAGCATTTTTTAAAATACTCAATACTAAGCATTGATGTAATAATATATCTCCGTTTAAAATAGCGGATAGTGGGATATAGAGTGATTATTGTTAATGCACGGAAGGCAAATCACACTAAAGTTTTCAGTTCTAGTATGTATACTATGCATAATCAATATTTTTACGAGTGTAGAAATGCAGCATTTCCAACTTAAATTATATTTACAATTGAAGAGATTGGGGCAATAAGAGACCTAAGGCCTCATTTGAAAAATTTATAGTAAATGAGGTTTAAAATTTTGGACAAAATCCTGAAATCATATTTTAATTTTTTATATTTAACTTGATTTCTTACATTTATAATAGATTGTTGAATATCTTTTACTAAACAAAACCAAAAAAAACACTACATTTGTCGAGGAAAAAATATATCGAAAAATAAATGTGGCTATGACCGTTTTGATAATAACAAAACGAATATAAAAATTTACAAAATTATTTTTTATTCAAAAATACCAGTTTCGACATTCCCGTCTATATTTTCTGTTTCATTAACTTGCTCCTGTTCATTATTAATGGAAGCATTTTCAATAATACTGAGACAAAACTATTGATTCATGGGGGAAATGCGTTGCAAATCCTGAACATGTTTTGATGTTAGGTTTTGTTGGCGTTTTATATTTTCTTTTCAACGTTTTTGTTGTCATTATCTCGTCGCCAAACTTAACACCTCTCTTACCAATATTCGCTTATTCAAAGCTGTCATTTAAGGTGTGTTAAATAAACATGGAATTTGGGTGTTCGCTATTGAACCGAAATTAAAGCAAAAACCCTATCTGAAGGCAAATGAGTCTTCCAGATATAAGAATACCATGCTTTATGGTTTTTTAAACTTTTTCCCTAACCAACTGTAGACGTAACGCCATTATTAGCCAATTCTTGTTTTGGCCCCTACAGTTATCGGTAAAGGCTACAAGCTTTTCAGCCCTGGTTGGTTTACTTGTTATGTATTGTAGAAGTACACTAACAATTTTTCCTCATTTTGCAACTGACTATCCACATAAACATATGACTTTGCCCACATACACAGTTATGTATGCCAAAATTATAAGTCCACCCTTTTCTAAGGTACATTATCCTTATTTGAACTTATCATAAAATTCAATGAATCACAGGTTGCTCAAATATTACTTTTAGGCATCTTAAACCGTATGTTGTACTCTTAACTTAAAGATTCTTCGATAGCGATCCTCATTAACAGGAACACTATTACGCTCTTTAAACCATGCAATGTAATAATCCTTATAAAGGGTTGGAAATATTAAGGCCGTGATTTAAATACACCTCTGTTTGGATTAGCGATCGTACTATAGTGGCTTACATATTTAGGAATACATCTAATGTGGTGGTAAACCGATTGTACCATTAGCGGTACAACTTTGTTTGGTCGGTTGTGATGTCTATCAGGCTCATTTTTTTCCTTCCGAAATTAGTTTTAACCCGCTTAGCTGAATTTTGAAATCCATCAACCGCTTAAAACTTCTGTTTACATATCTGCCCGTCTATTCCGTTTACTTTTACAAAATTCAGACTGGTACATTTTCTTCCTGATTCTTGTCTTTTTGTTTTTTTCATGTAGCTTCTTTTTTGCTTTCTAACTTTTTTTGTGTAAAATAAATACGTGTTCTAATTTCCGTATGTCTCTAAATACCAAAGGCCGTTAAATATAGGTGTTTTGGTGCATTTTTCTGCACTACACGGCTCTCCGATCGTCTTTGCTTCTTTAGTAGTGTGACGGATGAATTAAGTGATTATATGTGACCAGTGGGGACACATGGTATAAGGAATAATTACAACGAATCGACCCAATGGACACATTGTTCCGAACAAGACTGCGAAATTTAACTGTAAGCATAATTTTAGACCTTTGAATGATAGTAGTTTGATTATCTTTAGAGATATTATTGTTTATATGGTAAATTTCATTCAGGTACTAAGGATAATCAATCTCTATTAACTGGTTTTATATGTTTAGGTTATAAGATTTAGGGATTTTAATTTATTGCTTCTCAGAAGCAATGTCTGTAAATATTTTTGAAAGGTTAATGCAGATCCATTATTTAACTAATTTCTGTTTATTATTTGTTTAAATTGTGATTCCTTAGTATGAAGGTTAAAAGAGAGCCTATATTATAAAATTTCATTGTTACCTTGTGTGAAATTACATAAACGGTTAAATCATATGAAAATAATCAATCTTTGGATATTTTGGCTAAAATCTAAAATTGATTGATTATTATGAGTCAGATCGATCACGAAATTTAATTATTTGGAATTTTTTACAGTCATTGAATACACAATACTAATAACAAGATATTTATTAAGCAGACATTTCAGATTTGAATTATTACAATTCATTCAGGTCGGTGAATGTTTAAATACAATTTTAAAGAGCCAAGTATTCAAATATTATTGGATAGAAAAGATATAATTCATGAACGACGCACTGATCTTTACGTCTTTTAAAATTTTTAAATACGAATTAACTAATTGACCGAAGTATTATTTTTCTAAATTGGGCAATATTTATTTTTTTCAGAATTTTATGACAAATGGAAATATTAATCTACGTGTATACGAGGATAAATTAGAAAGAATCGAGATAACGTTTTATTACTTTGAATTTTCGAATATACAGGTTGTGATCAATAAGTTTACGACGACTCGTATGCTTCAAAATTTTATTACGCTTTGGATAAATTTATTACTAAGGGTAAGTGAACTTGAAAGATTTTCAAAATTGTATCGACGTGCATTAAATTTTCTGAAATGAAATTTAGCGTACTCTGTGTGATTGAACTTGAGTTGTAAATGGTTTTATTGAATAGGCTACAATCCTATCTTCCACAGTCCGGTAGGATTAACTTAACACCTCGCCTAACACTATTTATTTTTAGAGAAATTTCAGATTGTAGTGGCGCCCAGAGACAATTTTTCCTGGATTGAATGTTGTTATTAGTTGATTTATGGTAAGTGTAAGGTATTTGAAACCAAATTTCAATCATTTTACGTCTATTTCGGCCCTGCCCATTTCCACTGTAGTTGGCTTGGCAACCCGCTTACCTCGGTAGACCTGCACGACGCCAAGTGAGGTTTGATTGCGTATCCAATATATTTCGATTCACAAATCAATGTGTGTTTTATGAAAGGCGCTAAGTTTCATTTTATCAATATTTCCAGCACTTCTACTTTTAGTAAACATAATTAAATGTTATACAACTGTAATGCATTAAACAATTCCTCAGACACCTGGAGTTTTGGTCATTCTGGCCAATCACTGCGTCGCAAGTTAGCCGCATGATACTGGAGGTAGTTAGTTTCAACAACTGTTAAAATTTTGTGAACTATTGTTATATAGTATTATTATGTTTTCCAAGTACATAAAAATCCCAAAATTTAACATCTTAAAATCATAAAATTTTGTTTTTCTCATCCAGACAATACGTTTGATCGTTTCCCCAAAGAAATTCATGTACGAGTACAATTCTGGAAAAGATCAAATTTGCCTCTTGGTCATCGAAGCAATAAGTTGGATCGTTTGCCGAAAGAAATTCGTGTATAAATAATGATTTTTGACATTAAAGATGATTAATATCCAAAAAATGTTTAGTTTACAACACAGGTAATTAATTAATCTTTTCGCAAGTGGTCAATATTATGATTATCAAATCTTTACGTAGCACACCTTCGGCCCCAGAACGCATTGCAACTTTCTACTAGTGCAGTTTTGCAGTCCCGACAATGCACGAACATATGTATTTCTATAGAACATTTGTTAATTCCCGTCACAAATGGAAACTGCCCATTATAATGCATAATTCGCATTCAATAATAGTTTGGTAATATGGTTCAAAACGGATGGTTGTTACGCGAAAGCTTGTAAATCAGGGAGGTAAGTGTATACTAAAAATCTAGGGTGACCAGCAATAACTTTCGTATGCCTGTGTCGTGTCACATTTATAATGGGGTAATCATCCGAGGTATCTTAAATGTAAAAAAAAAGTAAATTTTGTTTATTGCTTACTGGTTTAATCAAGTTACAAAACTATACACGTGTGCAGAGCTTAAGTGTTTGTAGCGTTTAATAACTAGACGTATCTGTTCTAAAGTTGTAATTATCTATTTATAAAATAGGGAAGTCATCAAAATAACATTAATTAATAAATTAATAAATTAATTTATGTCAGATACAGGTTTAATAGTTTATGATGGTTTTTCGTAATCATTTAGATATCAACTTGAATAAAAATAATTAAAAACCTAAAGTAACCTGAAAGAGTGGTTGAATAAATTTTTAAGGCTTAATTTAGTTTCGTATGAAAAGAAAACATAAATTGATATCTTTTTTTTACTACGAAAGCTCAAAACCAGTTAAATGGTTTTCTGCACTTTTCTCATAAAAGTGATCAATTTTTAAGACATGTACTTTGGCGCCCTCTATAAAGAAACTTTATCCTTGAACTAATTTTAACCAACATTTGATAGAACCAAGATATTTCAGTAACAACGCTAAATATCAAGTTTCATTAAAATGGGTTGGATGTTTTTAAGTTATAGACAGTATTTTTTCCGCCCATCTGTCTGTTGTTGAATTACTTTTTTCTATAAAGAACGTTTGACCTAATTTTGTTAATGTGTTGGAGAATCGAAGGAAGATTAAATGCGAAGAACTATATGAATATTTTAGATGGGGTGATGTTGCCATCGGTTAAGGAAATCTTCCCCAACACTGCTCGCTGTGTACGCAATTATATTGCTGAAAATAACATTTAAACGCTTCCATT